>JAPYYR010000282.1:0-58064 GCA_030523065.1 Aphidius colemani | reverse complement strand
GATTCTTCATTTGTTTCAATTATTTTATTATTTTGTTTGTTTAATTCTGGTGTATTTAATTCAATTTCGTCAACAAATAAGTCATCATCAGGAATCTCAATATCATCATCGTCATTTAAAATAGTTTTTTTCTTTTCAACCACATTATTTTCACCTGCTAAAATAAAAAATGTTCATTGTTATGGTATCCCAAAAAAAAACAACAAAGGAATCGAAAAAAATCAAAAAATTATTTATCCATCAAATTAATAATAATTTTTTTTCACTTACGAGATAAAACAGTTGATGATACAGCATCTTGTTTATTTTTTTGTTTATATTTAACAACAAAGTCTTCACTTATTTTGTGAATACAAAAATTACATATCAATGGTGGTGGTGATACAATATTGTCACTTATATTTTTATTGATATATAATTCAATCATACGCATTAAACCGCTACACTCTAATATTTTTCCATTAATTGTTGTGTAAATTGATGTTAATTCACCTGACTTAGTGTCACAAATCTTACAAAACTTAGACATCTTTAGCTGTATAACTATCTGTGTTTAGCTGTATAAGTTAGTTAATACTTTAATATGATCAACAAACAACATCACTATACTGAATGAAATAATTTATTGTTAATAATTGATGCAACTTAGAATTTGTTTTAACGGTTTTAGTGGGCCAACTGCATAAGCATTAATGTGCATAAGTGTGTGTGAGTTTTTTCTGGGTAAAAGCACATGGGGTTGTTTTGATTCATTCGTTTTTTTTTTATGTCTTTGAAGTTGGGTGCATAAGAGTTCTAAAATATTTGATAATATTTTTTAACAATCTAATTAATTAGTAAATATTTAAATAATTTAAAAAAATATATCAAATTGTTTTTTGTGTATCATAAGTGATTTAATTGAATTACTTAACTATTATTAATCAAATTTTATTAAGTTTCATTCACATGAACTGTCGCAAAAAAAAATAAAATATCGATCTATTTGTTGCATCATTCAAGGTGATTTAAGGCATGAGTTTAGTGCGGATGTTTTTTTTTTTTACTGTTTGTGTCATGCTGCATGATAATAATAAAAAAATATATTGTTTAATAATATAACAAGTTGAAAATAGTATGTTTTGTATTGTATTGGATACGTAAATAGGTATGTCAATTATTTAATAACAATGTCATTTATTTTATTGCTAAACACCTGTTGATTTCTCGCAATAATCATATTTGTAGGTTAACTTGTATGTTCTATTTAATATATTAAAAAAAAAAAAATAATATATAAAACGTTTAATATACGCTTTCTGACTTAAAAAGTATGTCATTAGTGATTAACTTTTAATAATAAAATTTGTTTTACAGATGAATATGACACTGAGTAAAATATATTTGAGAAAAAATTAAATTAGGACTAAATATTGTTCTATTATATTTTTGTAACAATGAAACAACCACCGCAATTAATTGTAAGTAATTGTAAAAAAATAATTTATTGTTTAATAATATATTGTTGTTTATTAGAATTTATATAAATAAAAAACAATAATTGATAATTTTCTTTTTTATTTAGAAATTCAAAGGAGTAAATGAAACATTCAATTATTCTGGTGCTAATTTACATGGTATATTTGACAAAACTCCAATAGTTTTGTTGGAAAAACACACAATGAATTATTCACAAAATAATTGTTCAAAAATCAATAATTCATCAACAAAAAAAAATCCATTGAATAAAATCTCATCAAAAATAAAAAAAATTAAATTAAATCAAAGAAAATCAACGTTACCAATGAACAATGAATTATTAAATCTGAATAATTCAAACTATTTAATACAATTACAACAAAATAATGAAGCCAAAATATCAAATTTATCGAAAAATTTTATTTTATCGATTTCGAAAGTTGTTAACAATCCAAATTCAACAATTGTACAAAATGATGTTGATGATAGAGTTATTAAAATGCTTGTTAATATGAAAAATGGTAAACAAAAATTAATACAGTTTGAATTAATTGGCAATTGTACAACAATAAGTGATCTACTCAGTTACACTGAAATTCCATATACAGATAAAACAAAAATATATTTTGTCAATGATAAATTATTAAATATAAATTATGTCGTTGATACATATGAAGATAATATTGAATATATAGAAAATACATTTTACAATAATAATTATGAAACAATCAGCTGTCCAAATTGTGAAAAAGTAATTGATAAAATTAATGAATGCAATAAATGTCATGAAAAGTATTCATATGATGTTAGATTGGTACCTAAAAATTCAACAATTTCACAAAAAAAAATAATCATGTCTGTTGCTGAAAATTTTTACAATAATAATAGCATTGATGAAAATAATAAATCAGTAAATTCGAATGATGATATAAAAACTAAACCAGTAAATTTAAGTAAAGAAAAACTTGAATTAAAAAATTATCGTAAAGTTAAAAAATATAATTTTGATAAAAAAAAAGTTATTGATCAAACAAATAGAATTGATAATAATGAAAATGACGTTAATGATGTAAAAAGTATTATTAATGATGAAGAAAATAATATTAATAATAATAGTAATGAAACTTTAACAGAAAAAAAGATTCATGTAAGTTTAGCTGATCGACTTCGTCGAATTAGAAAAAAAAAAATAATAAGTGATTATTAAAATAAAAAAAATTTAACAAATATAAACAAGTGTCTTCATACAAAAAAAAAATTTTTATTTATAATATGATATTAGAAAAAAGGAATAATTTATTTTACTATTTTTTATTTAAACATTATTTCGACAATTATTGCTAATTTGTTTTTGTTTTTTTTTACTTATATACGAGCTATAATTTATCTCTATTCGACAATATCATGTATTTTTTTTTCAATCAAAAATCAAAGATGAATATATTTTTAATTTTTTTAATGTTTATTATTATTTGTATTTTAAAAAATATCATAAAGTATTGACAAAAGTGATATGAATTAATCAAAAAAAAAATATAAAACGTGATAATGATGATCAGCTTAAATACAAAATACAAATTCATCATAGTAATTAAAATTTTAATGTAATTTTTAATCATCAAGTACAATTTAGTTGTAATTATATTAATTAATAAACAATCATTTATAATAATAATGTGTTATTTATTTTCTCAGCATAAGACTTATATTAATTTTTAATAAAAAATAACTTATTTATTGACAAAACATTCAGCAGTAAATTTATAACAATATGACTATTAAATTTTGAAATTATTTTGTCATCAATTGTTTATAATCATTTAAGTTATATTGTAAAATTTTTTGATGTTTACATTTACATTAAAATTAAGTTATACTAAATAGAGTACGCTCTAAGTTAAAAACATCGTCGCCATTTTGCGGCTGCGCAGAAGTATTTCTTGTCTAATTTATAAATTTCTTGACAAGGTTAGACCTCTTTTAGCATTATACTGCAATCATGGTAAGTGTTTTTTTATACGCATAGTATATTATTTAAAGAAAATAATAATAGTTGCTAATCAATCTAAAATAATTAATAAAAAAAAAAAGTGTTTGTTTATCGACAATAATATATTACAGTGAGGTACTTTTATCAATTGTTCTTTAAATATACAAGTGAAGTTACATAAATTAAAAAACTAATCCAGTTTTAGACCAAGCACATGTCTGACTATTCTAATAAATAATTAAAATTCATTTAAAGATATAGTTTTTTGTTGTTGTTAAATTCAATCATAATTAGTGAATAATATTTTCTAAAATTCATTTAAAATAGTTGGTTATAAATAATTAAAACTTGAAATGTTAAATCATTTTTTTAATACGTAACCTCAAATAATAAATTGATAAAAAATGATGTAAATCTTATATCTAGACTATCTCCATGGTGGTTAAATCTGATTTAATGAGTCTGATAATTTAAAATTAAAAAAATTGTTGTTAAATTTTAACCATTCTATGTGATAATTAATTGAAATTGTTTATTAATTTTACAGCCTCCTAAGAAGGATACCAAGGGCTCCTCAAAGCAGCCCCAAAAAACCCAAAAAAAAAAAGAAGGTGGATCCGGTGGCAAGGCCAAGAAGAAGGTTTGTTTGAATCTATCAAAATAATAATTAAAAAGATGAATAATAAATTGAATGTGTTACTAATTGTTTTAATATTTTATTATTGCAGAAGTGGTCCAAAGGAAAAACACGTGATAAGCTTAACAATGCCGTTCTTTTTGATAAAGGCACATATGACAAACTTGTAAAAGAAGTTCCACAATACAAATTGATCACTCCATCAATTGTAAGTGAACGTTTGAAAATCCGTGGATCACTTGCCAGACGTGCACTCATTGAGCTCCAACATAAGGGACTCATTAAACAAGTTGTACAACATTCTGCACAACTTATCTACACCCGTACAACCAAAGGTGATGATCCAGCTGCATAAATAAATATTGAATAAGGCTTGCTTCTCACCTCTTTAAGTGGTTTGAATCAGCTTTTTAATATAAATAAAACAGAAAAAACTGACTTATTATTTTATATAAACTTGATTTTTTTATTTCCCAATTTTTCCTTAATTATAAGTATTATTTATTGTGATTTTATTAAATCTAGCTGCTGCATTATTAAATGTGGTGATCCCATTAAAACAGTAATTAATTTTTTTTTAAAAATTTTATATTCAGTGCCTTTTATATAAGCCTTTTAGAGATAAGGCAATTATATTCAATTTAAATTGCGAGTTTCTCAATAAATTCACCTGATTGATTTTTTTTTTATTATCATCGTAAATATTTATTGGACATTTTACTTTTAGATAAATTTTTCCTTATGACATATGTTATTATTTGCATTACGAATGTAAATATTTAGGAATTTTTTAAAACGGTATATTTATCTTTTTATATTTGTGTTCAATAAAATTTTATTTACATTCCAAAACTTGAAATGCTGATTGACGTGGTTGAAGAAGTCACAGCCAACGTTTATTTCTAGTTTCGTTAAAAGCTCTTTATATTTTTGATGACACGTATCTTTAAAGAGTGAATTTATGATGAATAAATATCTAATTTTATTAATTTTACCTGTTTTTTTATTAAATAAACTGGTAATCTCATCAGGTAATGTAATACAATTTATAATATTTCAAGTTTATTTATATGTATTTTTTTTATCAATGATTTTTTGATTATACCTTTTAAATTTTTTAGCTAATGATAATTCAATTGGAAATAATATTTTTAATACTTGCAAAACACCAACGTGCAAACAAGCCAGTAAGAAAAATATAAAAATTACTATTAACTTTAAAAAATAACATTAATTTTATTTATTTTTATTTAATATTAAACCTAGTTGCTGGATTATTAAAGAACATAGATCCAAGTATAAATCCTTGTGACGATTTTTATAAATTTTCATGTGGAAAATTTGATAATTCATCTAAAAAAAATTATTTCGATGAAAAAGAAACGAAATTTGTGGCAAAAGTCGAAAAAATTATTAAACAAAATGAGACATCAAATGATTTTAAATACATGAAAATTGCTAAAGATTTATACAAATCATGTGATGATTCACTGGAAAAAATAACTAATCATTATGCAGAAATTGTAAATTCAATGGAACCATCTGGAGGCTGGCCAGTGCTCAAACAAAATCAATGGAATTCAGATTTATTTAATTTAAAAAAAACAATATTCCAAGTTGGTAATACAACTCAATGGAATAATTATTTTTTTGAATTTGAAGTTGATAATTTTAATTTCTCATCAATTCACATAAAACCAATATATTCATCGTATTTATCATTGAATGATTTTATTGAAGGTAAAAATAACACAAACGTTCAATCTTATAAGGCAATTATTATAGAAAAAATAAATAAAATGGGTGTTAATAATTCAATTGTAACAAATGATATTGATGAGCTAATTGATTTCGAAATTGAACTTGGTCGTATGACACTATCAGAAGAACAAAAATTAAATCCTACGATTGATCAAGTTCAAATGACCCTCAGCAACTTGACAAATGATTATTCATTTTTTAATTGGGTAGAATATATTACTTATCTTCGTGGCACACCAGTTGACTCATCAATGAACATAGTCATCAACAATTTCAGTTACATGAAGAAATTAAAAACTTTATTGAATTTATATGATAAAAAAACTCAAGCTAATTATATTATGCTCAAACATTTGTACAGTTATTTAGAAAATTATCGCTTTGCTAAAAAGAAAAAATGTACTCAAGTTGTTTTTGAATATCTATCAGTAGCAACTGTGGCTATTAACGTTGAAAATTCTATTGACTCAAGTGTCAGGATGAATATTTTCAAATTGATATCAAATATTAAAAATCAATATTATCAAATTATTAAATATACTCCTTGGATTGACAATAAAACAAAAATTAAAATTACAAAAAAAATTGAATCTATTGAATTGAAAATTGGTTACAGTGATGAATTTTTGAGCAATGCAATTATTGATAAATTTTATGATGGTTTAAATATTTATAAGGAAGACAGTTATTTTGATAAAATGGCAAGAATTGATTTATTTTATCGTAAATTTTTATTGACATTGAGTAATGATACTATTTGGGCATTATGGGGAAAAGAGTTGATTAAAACATCTCCAGTATTTGCTTATAATTTTAACACATTAGGTAATATTTTTATTCGTCATGTTAATTTTAATTACCTTAAAATTTAATTTGTATTTTGTATATACTTTCTTTTGTTGTATTTAGTACTTCCATTTACGTATTTTGAAGATGATTTTTTTCACAATGAAAACCCAGATTACATGAATTATGGAGCTCTTGGGTTTGTAATCGGTCATGAACTTACACACAGTATTGATACAATGGGAATAAAATATGATGAAAATAATAATTTCAATGATAAATGGTTGACATTGTATTCGATTAAAAATTTAAATAAACATGCTCAGTGCTTTGCCAATGATCAGTACCAAAATGATGAGGTAAAAATTAACTTAAATATTATAAAAAAATTGATATTTATATTGATTTTGATTTTACTTTTTGTCCATTTTAGATCAATGAAAAAATTGCTGAAATTGGTGGATTAAAGGCTGCTTATTTTGCATACAGAAAAAAATTAAGATCATTGAATAAAGGGGATAAAAAAATTTCTAATCTATCCTATAACTCAAAACAATTATTTTGGATAAGTTATGCAAATTTATGGTGCGATGAATATTCATCTTCTAAATCTCGAGTAATTAGTGCACTATCGAATATGCCAGCATTTTCGAATGATTTTAAATGCCCGATTGGATTTAAAATGAATCCAATAAAAAAATGTACTGTATGGTAAAAAAACACGTAAATATTTATCACATTGAATGAAGTTTAATATTAAAAAATCAATGAAATATATTTAAAATAAATCAATAAAGAAAATGTATGAAAAAAACAATAGAAAAAAAAAAATGTGCTAATTAAAATAATTTGTTATTTAAAAAAAAAGGGTTAATTATATTTATATAAAAAAATATTCAACAGATGACACTACTGTGTAATTCAAATTATAAAAAAAATAAAATATACAAACTTTTTTTTATATAGTAATTATAATAACAACAATAATTATTTTGTATTTATATTTTTTTCCCTCTCAAAATAACAACAAACTCTTGTCAAGAAGGCAAAAATTCAAAGATAAAAAAAATAAATAAATAATGTCAATATCATGGATTTGTTTATTAAAACTTGTTCATTTATTATATTTTCAATAATTATTTTGTTATTAACAAAATTTATTGAATTATCGAATTTAATTAACGGATTTATTGATTGGAGTTTAAATGACATAAATGAATTAAAAACTTATGACTACATAATTGGTAAATATAATTGATAAATAAAATAAATTGAATAAAACAGCTAATTGTATATTTGTTTTTGAATTTAAGTTGGTGCTGGTAGTGCTGGATCAATACTATCATCAAAATTAACAAATGGTGGATTTAAAGTGTTGCTTATTGAAGCTGGTGGACCACCACCAGCTTTTGCTGATATTCCAGCATTGTTGCCAATATTTCAAAAATCATCATACGACTGGAAATACAAAACAGTATCACAAAAATATTCATGTAAAGCTCTTATCAATAATCAAAGTTCCTGGCCAAGAGGTAAAATATTAGGTGGTTCTAGTAGATTAAATAATATGGTATACATGGAAGGACACCCCCAGGATTATCAGGGCTGGTTTTCTGATTATAAAAATCATCTTATTGATGATAAATATATTGAAAAAAATTTAATTCATTGTACTGAGCTATGTCATGCTGTATACAATGCTCTATCAGACATGAAAAATAATACAAATTTGGATTATTTTGAAAAAGTAAAACTTACAATGGTCAATGGAAGTCGTTGGAGTACAGATAAACTTTTAAATGACAAAAATAATATGAAACTTGATATAATGATACATTCACATGTTGAAAAAGTTATATTTAATTTTAAAAATAATAAACCCAAAGCTAATGGTGTATTAGTAATGAAATGGGGTAAAAAGCTTAAAATTATGTCAAAATATGGTGTTATATTATCTGCTGGTACAATTGGTACACCAAAATTACTTATGTTATCTGGTATTGGTCCAGCTGATGAACTTGAAAGTATCAATATTAATGTTATTAAAGATTTACCAGTTGGTAAAAATTTAATTGATCATATATTAACTGGACTTGATTTAATAACAATAACATCAAATTTATCATTTGGTATTACTGAATTATTAAAACCATTATCAGCAATTAAATATTTTATTTTTGGTGAAGGTAAATATAATTTAAATTATTAATTGATAAATTTGTCATTTAAATTTTCATTTTCATTCAGGTCCTTGGACATCATCTGGTATTGAAATTTCTGCAATGTTAAAATTTAATTCAAATACCAGTTATGATCAACGACCAGATATTCAATTGATGGTTTTACCATCAGGCATATCTCAAGATAATGGAATACATTTTAAAAAAATTATAGGACTTTCTGATAAGGTTAAATATATTTGTTGTTGTCTAGTAGTCTAGATTAAAGCTACAAATTAAAATTACATAAAGCTCATATATTTTTTCTAAAGGTTTTTGATAAATATTATTCTGAACTAACACATAAAACAGCTATTACAATTGCTCCTGTTTTATTACACCCAAAAAGTACTGGTTATGTTAAATTAAAATCATCAAATCCACTTGATGATCCTATAATTGATCCAAATTATTTATCACATAAAGATGATGTTGCAACATTGATATCAGGTATAAATTGAATTAATTAAATTGAATTATTGAATCAATGATGACAAAAAAAAACAATTTAAATCCAATTTGTTATGTAATTTTAGGAATTAAATTTATTGAAAAGCTAGTTGAGACAAAATCAATGGAATTAATTGGTGCAAAAATGAATAAAAAAAAATTTCCAGGATGTGAAAGCTTTAATTATGGTGACGATAATTATTGGGAATGTTATATACGACATATGACATTGACTTCGTATCATCCAGTTGGCACTTGTAGTATTGGATCTGTTGTTGATGATAATTTCAGGTATTTAAAATCACTTTAAGTACTTTTAATTTTATTTCAAAATGAATTTATTATTTATTGCTTACATGAATATATATATTTATTTTGTTTTGTACTTAGAGTTTATGGTACAGATAATTTGTACATCATTGATGCATCTGTATTACCAGTTTTACCAAGTGGAAATATCAATGCAGCTGTTATGATGCTTGCTAACAAAGCATCATCAATTTTACTCGGTTATACTAAATCAAAATGTTATATAAATGATTTTATAAATCATATTTTTTGTTTTAAATAAAATAAAAATTATTGTCAATTAAAAATAATAAATTTTTTCGTCAATTATTTTTATTACTAGAGAATTTTATTTATAATTTTATAAATGAGAATTAATAATTGCCAAAAGAAAAAAAAAATTTAGATATCTATTTTTGTACAAAAAAGAAAAATTGCAATACTTTTTTTTTTTTTGTTATTTACATTATATTTTTAGGATAAAAGAAAGATAAATTTTATAAATAATTCACCGATAACTACGTCCACTTTTGTGATGATTAACTGGTCGATGATTTCTACTGTCTCTATTGTCTCTGTGTGATGATTGATGATGGTGATGATGATTACCACGTTCATAATCACGTTCATAATGACGATCACGTTGTGAATCTCTATCACGATGTCTTTCACGTTCACGATTATTATAAGGATGACTTCTTGATGATTGTCTATCATTATTTAATAATTTACCATGTGAATAATGACCAACTTGACTTGATGGATAACCAGTAACATTAGCTGGCATGTAAAACGGTGGTATCATATTCATATTTGTTGCTCCATAATTTTGCATTGGATAACCCATCAATATTTGATTACCATATTGTAATAAATCATTCATATTTTGTTGCATGTTCACAAATGGATGTGATGATTGATTTTGTTCAGTTTGTCTTGGTTTTATTGACATTTGACGATTATATAAATTTGTACCCTCAAATAATTCAACAGCATATGGAACTGATTTTTTATGTTTAAATGTTATAAAGCCAAATGTTTTAATATTACCATCACGATCTTTTGGAATATTTACTTTTTCCAATGGACCAGCCTGAAATATTGACATATATTTTTATCAATTATCAGGTAAACAAACATTTAAGGTTATCATTTTAATATCGATCAAATTATCATCATAAAATAACAGCTATTAATTAAAATAATATTTTAAATAAATAATCAACAAATACATTATTATTTATTTATTAATAAAGCCATAAATTTTATGTTGTTGTTTATTAAAATATTTTTTTTTTATTGTTTGTAAACATTGAAAACTCACCTGCATAAATAATTCATACAGAATTTCTTCAGTACATTTACTGCTTAAATTACCACAATAAATTGTTCTTGAATCTTCGTCCATGATTAATTTTTATATAAATAATTATAAAAAACAAAGAAAATTATAAAAAAAATAATAATTTAACTGGGAAGGAGAGAAATTGTTATTTATTTTATTTTTTTCTCTCTTTCTCTCTTGTGTTGTGTTTATTTTTATGTAACGATAACAATATGGCGTTTTATTAACTTCCGTAATTAACATCCGTTCGCTAATTGAAAATTTAGCATTATGTTTGCGCGCAATATTTTTAAGATGGAGTATAACCAATGAAAAATAAGCATTTTCTTTTGCGATATTGTTGCCGACTTGCCGGTTGGTTTTTTTTTTGTTCATTGCCAGATTGATTATCTATCACCGGCTTTGGTGGATGGCCGGATACCGCCTAAATATAATATGCTGTTTATCGTGATAGACATTACCACGAGGCATATTATAAAGCCAAAAAATTAGCAATAATTAGTCATAAATTTTAATATATCAATTAATTAGTAATTATTTTAATTTAATTTGTACAAACTCAAAAAATAGAATATTTTAATAATTTTTTTTCCGGCAAGATAACCTAAGCCACGTGTTTTAAGTCTTGTCGATTGATCAATTTATATTATCACGAGGTAAGTCGCATAAATGATCAATTATATAAATCGTTTAAATACATATTAATAATATTTATTTTATTGTTTTTAAATCATGTAAATGCATGATGTTTTAAAACGTATTTTCATACAAATAATCACAATGGAATTCCTTTGTCTCACTGTGAAAAATCATTCGAGAAAATTTTATCAAATCCATTGTTTAATAAATCATTAACATTTTGTTTGAAAATATAAAATTTAGTATTTTTATTTTGTAAATTTTATATTGTTTCTTCAACCATTAATTGATGTTTTTATTCATCTTTCTTTGTAGAAGTAAATCAAAGATCAAGTACAATGGTGGAATTTGTTGAAGGCTGGATTTTCGGATCTACTCTTGGAGAAGGTGCATATGGAGAGTAAGTTGAAAAATATAAAAAAAAATATTATCAGTTAATGTTTAATAATTATTTAATAAATTTAAATTAATAATTTGAAAATTTGATTACAAGTATGTCGAGGATAAACAGATGGTACAATTTAAACGAAAATATTAATAATTTTTTCGAAAAACGAGCTGTTATTTAAATTGTAATTTATGTTTCAGAGTTAAATTGGTGATAAACAAAGCAAGTGGTGATGAAGTTGCCATGAAAATGATTGACATTGCGAAACATCCAGATGTACGTCAATCAAGTAATGGCTCTAATAAAGAAGCAACTGTTCACAGAATGATGTCTCATCCAAACATCATCAGATATTATGGTCACCGTAGTTCACCAACCATGGAGTATATATTTTTAGAATATGCATCTGGCGGTGAACTATTTGATAGAATTGGTAAATTATATGTTATCTTTTTTTCTTTTAATTTTTATTCAAAATAAACATGAGATAGTAATTTAAACTCGTCAAATTTAATATTCAAAGAAAATAAATTTCAAGGACATAAACAACATATTTGAATTTAAAATAAAATAAACAAATAATAGATAAATATTTAAAAATTTATTTCTTATTGTTTTGAAATGATAAAGCATATTTTAAAATATTAATATAAATATTTATTTATTTGTTTTGTTTTTTTTTTTTCAGAACCTGATATTGGTATGCCATTATGGGAGGCACAAAAATATTTTAGACAATTAATATCAGCTGTCGAATATCTTCATCAAAAAGGCGTCACACATAGGGATTTGAAGCCAGAAAATTTATTACTTGATTCACATGATAATTTAAAAGTATCAGATTTTGGTATGGCAACAGTATTTCGAATGAATGGTAAAGAACGTCGTTTAGAAAAACGTTGTGGTTCATTGCCATATGTCGCACCAGAGGTATTAACACGAGCATATTATGCTGAACCAGCTGATTTATGGTCATGTGGAGTTATACTTGTAGCACTTGCATCAGGTGAACTTCCTTGGGATCGTGCTGGTCCACCTTGTGAAGAATATGCTGCTTGGTTAGAAGGAAAATACATGGATTATACACCATGGAAAAAACTCGATAAAGCTGTATTTAGTTTTGTTAAAAATATTTTAGTACATTCACCATCATCAAGATTTAAAATTGAAGATATTAAAAATCATCGTTGGTTCGTAAAAGATCTTAATGGTAAATATCTAATTTTTTGTTTACTTAGTTTATATTATTTTCAATTAATTGTGATAAAAATTTACCTTATAAATAATAATTTTGTAGTCAGGTACCAAATGACTCTGAGATATTTTAAAAACCTCAAAGAAATTTGGTACCTTACTTCGAAGTTATTCATATCATCATAGTCAATAAATTATTCAACTACTTATTTACAGGTGTTTATATAAAAGCTCTTGTCTTTTCTTTGGTATTACAGCTCTATGATTAAATTGAAATCTCATAAAGCTAGATAACCAAAGCAAAGAAAATTAGAGTCAAATCAACAGTTAATTTAATTTAATTTAATTTATAAAAATGAAAAATGTATACATAGCATTAATAATAATAAAAATATATTTTTGTTTTGTTATCTTTGGTGCTCTAGCTGTATGATGATTTTGATAACTCATAAAGCTAGGCATCAAAGTCAATAAGGCATAAAAAGCATCATCAACATTTTATAGAAGCAAAAATCATCAAAATAATTCATTGATTGTCGTTTTAATTTATATATTTTTTTTTTCATCAACAGATAGACAAAATGATCATGATACAGTCGATTTTCCATCATCAAAATCGCCACGAATTGATGAAGATAACTTTGGTAGAAATTGTTTATCACAACCAGAATACACAAAACAACAAAATACGTCATCAATACATATTGATATTGAGAATCGTGCTGGTTTTTCATTTTCACAACCAGCAGCAATTGGTGATTTATTATTATCAACACAACCTTTACCATCAACACAAAACTCAAGTCAAAATTCAAGTCAAAATGGTAGTACACCATTCCAGCGTTTAGTTAAACGTATGACTAGATTTTTCGTTAAAACAAATTGTGATGAAACAGCTAGAAGACTTATCAATAGTCTTGATACACAAAATTATGATTGTCGTATTAATGAAGACGGCATTGTAACAGTAACAACTGTTGATCGTAGAAAGATGCAATTAATATTCAAAGCGATAATGGTTGAAATGGATGGTAAATTATTGGTTGATTTTAGACTATCAAAAGGCTGTGGTCTTGAATTTAAACGTAGATTTGTACAAATTAAAAATAAACTTGAAGATATTATTATAAAAGGACCAGTATCATGGCCAATCGCTGTTGCAACAAATACATTACCTTAATAATTTATCATTGTACTATAATTAATTAGCTATTAAACAAATAAATTATTTATTTTTTTTAACTGTACAAAAAACAAATAGCAGTATCAATGACAATATTGTGGATAAAATATCTTATCAATGTATTATGATTTATTCAGAAGCTTTAATTTATAATTTTATATGTTTTAAAAATAAAAAGAATTAAAAGTAATTTAGAAAATCTTGGTATTCCAAATAATTTTTTGAACATTCTGCATGATCCTCTTTTGGATTAATCCACTCAAAGAAAATAGCAAGTAAGTACTTTTAACGGACAGTTTTTAGAAGTGAAAATTCGTTGCAGGATAACAGATTGATGAAAGAGGTAGTTGCCGTGTTTCAAAGATCATTTGAACTTAAAATTAATAATGTGAAAGTAGCAAGTTATTTTTTCATACAAGGATAATCATTCGTTATCTATTTTTTATTTACATTTAATATAAATATATTATATAATAAAAAAATTTGAAGATCTTTATTTAAATAATTAATTTTATTCGTAAGCTTATTATCGTTATTTAGATATTACTTCATTAGACTAACAATGTTGGAAGTGGTTTTTTTCCTGGCCATGCTTCTTTAGCATATTTTTTCTTTTTCGGTTCAAGTGAATGTGGCTCATTTGTTATTTGTATATCTGGTATCTGTGGTACTTCAATTTGCATTTCAGCTGGTGTCATTTCAACTTCTGGTGCTGGATTCGGTAATGCAATACCTAAACGGGATGTTAATGATGTTAATGCTGTTGAAAATGGATTTTGCATTGTTGATTGTGTATATTGTTCTGGTGGTATATCATGATAAAGATGTGCTGTTGATGTTGGTTGCATATGTTTTAAATGCATGTGTGGATCTTCAGTTATTGTTATTAATCCACCCTCTAATCTCATTCGCTGTATAAATGAATAGTTTAATTAGCATTACAAGATATATATTTATTTAAAAAACAAAAAGTATAAACGACTATTCACCTTGCTTGGTACAACAGTTGTTTGTATTAAATTACGAAATCTTCCAACTGATGGATCAACATCTTCTGGATTAATGACTTCTTCATCTTCATTAAATGTTATTCCTCTTTTTTTTCTTTTACGATTTGTCTTATGCACATCATCATCTGTTATTCCCAACATTGATATACGACGATTATGTGCTGTATTAAATTCAGTTAAATTCTGTAAATAAATTATAATTAATTATCTTATTTTGCAGTTCACATTATTTTATAATAAACATACATCAAGTTCTGTTTCTGTTTCAGGCAAACCAAGAAGACCACCAGCGTCAATGTCATCTGATTTTTCCATTTCTTCCATTATTGTTCTTGTACCAGTTTGTGGTCTTTCACGAATGACATAATATCTTGTTGATGCACCAAAATGAAATGTACTATCAATGGGTAATTGAGTTGGTTTATTACCCTCTAATCTCATGTTACCAATAAATGTACCATGAGCTTATTAAATAATTTAAATCATATTTATTAATGCTGTTATTGTTGTTATTCAATAATTTTATAAAAACTTACTGCTCCCAAGATCAACTAAAAATGCTCTATTAAGATGCTTGTGATAAACCAATGCAGCATGAACCCTTGAGCATGATGCATGATCAATACAAAAATCATTCATTTGTTGATTTCTTCCAAACAAATAACATCTCTTCTCATCGACCATTAATTTCTAAAATTCATTTCGATTATGTTATTATTTATTTTTTTGGAGTGACAATATATATTTTATATATTTTTTATTACCTGGATGAGTTTATCGTCTTTGAGAACATCCAAATGAAATCCTACCGGAGGTTTTCCTGCCCTAAAAATTAAATAATTTATTATTTTCTTGTTGATAAATCATTGGAGCATAAAATAATAATATTTTGTTTTTGTTTGAAAAAATTATAAACGTCAAATAACAAAAACTTATGACCAACCAGTTTGGAACCTCATAATGATTCGCCATGTTTTGGATAAACAAATATTGTTATTCCTTTGATGCACTCTCAATTATGGCATTAAGAAATTTTTCATTAACAATTATTAGTCAACAATTAATACAATAACAAAACAATAAATTATCACAAATTTTTGTTTTATTTGTAGTGTTTTTTTTTGGGTTAAGAGTTGCTAAAATCTTTGATGTTTTCTACTGTAGATGGCAGACGGTGTGACACCTTATCAATGATTATTTTTTATCAAAAAAATACAGATGTCAGTAAGGGTTATTAGCTTGTTAAATTATTTCGAGTTTGATTTCTTGTTGAATTTATAAAACCATTGATAATTGAAACGTTTTATGTGACAGCGTAGTGTGGTGTTGTCGACGCCCAGTTGCTTCGTGAGTTTTTTTTTTTGTCAACCAGTATTAATAACAAAATATAATATTTAAATTTTACAATAACATCTGGTAATAACAACAACAATCAGTAATAACATTCATAAACAAAAAAAGGTGATTTTAAATTGTGATATACGTGGCAAACAACTTTTTTAGTTTCCATTTTTCTTTCTTTTTTTTTTTTCCTTCATCTGGCCGACGTCTGCGATGTCAGGAAAACGACACAATATTTTCTCTTTTTTTACAAATCATTAGTCATTATATTTAACATAATATAGTCTTAACAATATTCAGTCACTTAAGAGTGTGTTTTGTATTAACTAGAGATATAAAATAATATGGAAAATAAATGTAAATACAATCAGGTAAAAGTCGTGCAGCATTAAAATAGTGTTCAGTGTCAAAATGGCTTCTCTTTTTTTTGAAAACAATTGGACTTTTTATTTGTGTACATATGTGATACTTAAATATTTACTCAATTTTATAATAATTTTTTGTTTGTCATTGTTTATTTTTTTCTTAATCAATTTTTTTTGTTATCAACAATATCGTTGATTTTTTATGTCGCATTTTTTTTTTAACATCAATGAAATGGGAGGGTTTATGTAGTGCAAAGATCGACCAATGATTCTTTCTTGTAGAAGGCTCTCCTTGCTTGTGTTTTTTTTAGTAACGCACTTTAGTCGCATCGTGATATTTCCTTCTGGATAAATATTCAAATCACGATATTTTAATTTTTTTTACGTTTATCTTAATCTTTAAATTAATCAGCATCATTATCGAGTCAAATTTTCTCTTACATTGAACAGAACAACAACAACATTTTTTTGTATTTACAAATGTTATTTATTAATTCTCTAGTGGTTTAAATAAATTATCGTTAAATGTTTTACGAAAATTTATGTTGTTGTTTTACTTTGACACTTTAAACACAAAAATATATAATTAATTGTTAACTGTGTTGATATTATTATTTAATAAATTTAAATATTATTACAAGTCTTTTTAGAAGTTAAAAAAAAAAAAAAACATTTAAATACTCCAAGTTTTTTTAAAACAATTAATAAATATATTTTATTTTTTTACCAACAGGTTAATATTAAAATAAATAATAAAAAAAATATATATAAATAAATAAATAAAAACACAGGCAATTAGCCAACAAATATGCAGACGATAAAGTGTGTTGTTGTTGGTGATGGTGCCGTGGGTAAAACATGCCTATTGATATCATACACAACAAATAAATTTCCATCTGAATATGTACCAACTGTATTTGATAATTATGCTGTGACTGTTATGATTGGTGGTGAACCATACACCCTAGGATTATTTGATACTGCTGGTATGTTTATTAAAATTGATTTATTCTTTATATTTACTTTAAAATTATATTTTTAATAATTTTTATTTATTTTACAGGTCAGGAGGATTATGACAGACTCAGACCATTGAGTTATCCACAGACAGATGTATTTTTAGTCTGTTTTTCAGTGGTTTCACCGTCCTCATTTGAAAATGTCAAAGAAAAGGTAAATACTATTTTCATTCCATTATTAAATTTAATAATTGCAATTACAATTATATATTTTTATTATTAATATTTATAATATCTTATAATATTAATATTTTTTTTAAATTGTCAATTGTTAAGGAAACATTTTACAAAATGATAATAATTTTTTTTGTTATTAGTGGGTACCGGAAATAACTCATCATTGTCAAAAAACCCCATTTTTACTTGTTGGTACACAAATTGATTTACGAGACGATGCAGCAACAATTGAAAAGTTAGCTAAAAATAAACAAAAACCAATAACAATTGATCAAGGTGAAAAACTTGCAAAAGAATTAAAAGCAGTTAAATATGTTGAATGCAGTGCTTTAACACAGGTAAATTAATATATAATAATATAAAAATTACATTCATTCAACTAATGACAATTTTATATTTTCAGAAAGGACTAAAAAATGTTTTTGATGAAGCAATATTGGCAGCACTTGAGCCACCAGAACTTCCAAAAAGAAGA
Organism: Aphidius colemani; assembly: GCA_030523065.1. NCBI lineage: Eukaryota > Metazoa > Arthropoda > Insecta > Hymenoptera > Braconidae > Aphidius > Aphidius colemani. Next base: position 39,339 of record JAPYYR010000282.1, on the reverse strand, counting down.
AAGTGCATTTTATTGTAGAAAAACTGGACGGGGAAGGGTAAATTTTCATACCTGTTACAAAAAAAAACCCTTTAAAAATTATTATTAACAAAAAAAGGAAAAAAAAAAGAAAAAAAAATTACAAACAAATAATTTGTGTATTCCCAGACACAATAAAAAAAAAAAAAAACAAAAAAAAAATAATTAACGAGTTTTTAGAAATTAATTACACGTAATTTCTACCGCGAAATATTTCTAAAAATAATTTTTTGATATTAAAAACTCTAAAATATCGAAAAAAAATAAAATAAAGACATACGAAAAAATAGTCTTAATTATTATTTTTTAAAACTATATTTTTAGAGGTTTTTTTTTCTTCTTTTTTATCTTTTTTTTGATATTCAATTTGGAGATTATTAGAACGATTAATTTCAATAAACTGTGTGCCATATCTATCAGCACATTATGCTAAATTCGTTCTCGTATCTTCTTTTATTTATAAAAAAAAAAAAAAAAAAAAAGTTATATATATATTTTGTTTTTGAAAATAATTATCTTGAGTCATTTGGATTTTTTCTTTTCAAATATATATCTTATCAATTGCTCTAAGGAAATAAACAAAATAATGAAAAAAAAATTTAATATAAATAAAAGAAAAGAAAAAAAAGAAGAAAATTATTTTGCAGTTGAAATTTAAAATGTGTTTTTTTAAAAATCATTATTATTTTTTTTTATTAAATTTTTTAAACAATAAATGATGTTTTTACTTGAACACTAATTTGCAATTACACAAATTTATATTCCAACACAATGAATTCAATAAATATTTAATACTTTATATAAAAAATTGCATAAAAAAAAAAAAGAAAAAATAAACGTGGGAAAAATCATTATAATTGAGATAAAAAAAGAACAAAGAATGTGAAAATAAAAAAAAAAGATGACGAGATGGAAGATAAATAATAGAGTAAGAAAGTTTGAGAAGCAAATGAAGAATTTAAAAAAAAAAACATTTACTGGGTTTTTATATAAATCAAAAACCTCTGGTAAAATTCAAAAATATTTAAATAAATGAGTAAGGCATTTCTAATGATAAGTTACTAATGTGAATTTTTTAATAAATTGGTCATTAAAAAAAAATTAAAACCAACAAAAACAGTTGAATTTAATACGAATTTACCTTACCCATTAAGTTTTCCCTAAAAAAGATAAAAGAGAATTAAAAATTTTTGAGTAAAGCTTTTTTTTCTTTTATTATTATTTACATACTAATTTCTAGTCGATTTAACAATCAAGTGGATATTTACAATTTATCTCACTTTAAATTAATACATTTTTTAATTTGTTTTTAAAATTTTATTTGGCCTCTTTTCATATTTTTTAAATTTATATTTCTTATATTTTTCATTCAATTTAAATTAACATTTTATAAATTGCCAGCTGCTTTTTTTTTTAGATATAAATATTTTTTTTTTCGTTTTCAAATTTATAACTACCATAAAATACGTCAAATTTTCTACCCAATTTATTTTTCATTTTCCACTACAATTAAATTTTTTTATTCATATAATAACTGTTCTGAAAAGAATTTGTATATTTTTTATTTCAAACGTTTTTTTTTTTTGTGAATGAGTTAATTAAATCTTGACTGCCTGAATTAATAAATATAAATTTTAAAATGACATTGAAATCATTTCAATAAAATTATTTATAGGTATTTTTTTTTTCACATAATGTTAATGAAAAAAAATATTGATAAATAAATTTAATATCCAATTATTTTTGGCGTTATTTTTTTCATTGCGTTAATTATTATTTTGTTTTTTTAAAACTACAGACAAATATAAAAGTTATGACCCAACGTATGGCAGTTTCTGATAAATCTATTTTATTTATTTATTTATCAATTCACACTCAGAGTTCATTAAATATTTAAATTGACAATTATTTAATATTTATCTTTTATTTCAATTAAATATTTGTCAATTTTTCTCACTGGACCACAGAGATTTTCATGAATACTTAAAAATCTATATAAATATTTGTAAATTAATTTCTAAATTATTTAAAAATCAATCAATAATTATTAATTTTTATCAATAATATCGGCTATTTATTTTTCATTAATACTGTTGTGAATGTTTTTTGGAAAAAACTATTCTCTATTTTAAAAAATTCAATAAAATTATATATGTTTTTTTAATAAGTACTGGATTTTATTTTGGAAGATGATTTTACTATTTTATCAAGCACATTTATCTTTCAATTTCATTTTTTTTTTTTTTAGAAATTTTAGACCGTTGAATTTCTCAATACGAGAAATTATATTTTTTTTTCTTTTGTTGTTTAATATTATTTTTAAAAACTCACTTGAAATTTAGTAGACAAATATCAAGATCAGGAAAAACTTGTTCTATTGACTCTCTCTTTGATAATTTTCGTACTTGTAACACTTTAAGATAATTTCTTGAGTGTAACCTTGTTTGTAACATCAATACAATGATCATTTACAATAACTCCTTTATTTATTTATTCATTTATTTATATTCCAATTGTAAAATTGATTTTTTTTCTCTTCAACAAATAGTTTCCTTTATTCATTCGTTCGTTTATTCCTTTTTTAATATTGTAGAATTGTTTTTTTTTATCCTCTTGAATGTTCTTCAACAAATAAATTCATTCATTCGTTTTCTTCTTTTTTTAAATTATTTAAATTCTTCACTTTTAAATTTAATTATTTTTTTTGTTTAAGTAATGCTTATTTATCATTTGGACTTGAATATATTTTGAAATACACTTTTGTTCTATTAAATATACTACAAAGGGTCCCAAATACTGTTTTATAAATTTTTCATATTAAATTTTATTTATCACTACCGAAAACAGTTGAAAAAAATGAAATTAATATTATTTAAATTTAAAAATGAAAACTATGAAAATAAAAATCGCACAGTTATTTGTTTTCCAAGATAAAAAAAATTATTTTCGAAACTACGGGACCGATAATTTATAATTTATAATTAATCATATTTTTCACAATTAAGATAAGTACATAAACATTGTTTTTCATGTTTTTTTTTCGTCAATTTATTATTTAATATCGAGAGAAATATTTATGATAATTTTATGTCTCAATGCATTAACAACTAATTGAAAAACTAATTCATCTATTTTTATGATTCCTTTTTAAACTGTACTAATTTCTATTTCTTTGTATTTTTTTTTATAATCAATAGGCCAAAGTTGTAATTAATGCAGTCTTCAAAGTTCAAATCTCACATGGATTTCATAATTAATTTTTATTCCTATTTTATTTCAATCATGTAAATAATAATAATGCTTAAATTAAATAATTCAAAAATGCCAAAAAATTAACAAATCATTAATCAAAAAAATAAACAATTGTTAATAATATATTAAACAAACAATACATACTCAAAAAAAAATATATTTTTACATCTAAACATTCTTACAATAAATTTTCCTTTGTAATAGTTTAAAATTTTTGTTTTTTATCATCATCATTTGCTTGATTAGTTGCTAAATATATTAGATGAAAACATTATCAATATATAAATGAATTTATAAATATATTTATATATAGATATAACACAACAACAACTAACTGCTCTACTAACTTTGGTTACTATATTTTTGTTAAATTAATTTTTAATTTTTAAACCTTTTTTCAATTCTCAAAATTCATCAGGATCCTTTTTCAATTATAAATGTTTAATAACATTATTCAAAAAAATTTTTAATCAAAAAGAAATATAATATTAATGTCAAAATAATTATTAAATATTGATTCAACAGAAAAAAAAAATTGAAAATAAAATATTAGATTATTATAATTTTTAATATATTATTTATTAATATTAATTATCGAATTTTATTTTTGTCACAAACATTACTCAAATATACCCTGCAATACTGGAAATATAAATTTAATATATTTTTTCTTTAATTTATCATCTTTTATAATCACTCTCGAGAAAATTATCTTTTTTTTATCCTTTTTTTATTTTTCTTTCATTTGTTGTTATTATTTATAATAATTATTTAGACAACTACACGAATGACCTTATCAATATAATAAATAATCATTAATTTTAATTCATCATATTTTTTTTTATATTATTTTGCAATATAAATATATTTATTTTGTTTAATAATAAATTATGTAAGAGACTCGTTAAACAACCACTCATCATCAACTCGTTATTAAACAATAATAATCAGAGATAATTTTTGGCTTGTAAATTTTACCTCAGCATGAGGATTCAATAATTAAAAAATAGAAAATAATATTTTTTATATAATTATTTTTTTTTTATTAAAAAAAAAACATTCATAATTACTTTATTTTCTTTTTTTTCTTTTTGGTCACGGATAAACTTTTCTGGCACTCTTCAACGTATTTACAATTAAAAAAAAAATATTCTTTATATTTGTTATTAATAATAATAATAGCTGCCATAAAAATGAGAAAGGACACTCGTAGAATATATTTTTTTAATAAAGAATATAAAAAAAAATTATTTGGAAGTCAATATTATTTCGTATAAAAAAAAAGTTAACAGCTAATAGAAAAAAAATATTTATAAATAAAAAAACATTTCAATATGTAAGAAAAAATTATGAATAATAATAAAAAAAATATAAACAAGTAAACGATTAATTATTATTATTAATTAATAATTGCAAAATTTATATAGTTATTAATTAGTATATAAAAAAAATATCAAAAGAAAGAAAAAAAACATTAATTCAATTCCTGACGAGTTTATTTTTTGTCGTTTTCGTTTTTACTAATATTTATAATGTATATTTATTTATTCAAGTATTTTTTTGTTGTAAAATACTTCAAACATTCATAGCATAATAAATAGAATTTTGTGTATTTGGTGGAGGTAAATTATTAGGGTGTCCAATAAATGTATTGCCAACTACATTATTTGTTGATACAATAAAATCATGTGCTGGTGCACTTGCAGCACCTTCAGGTACACCTCTTTCCAAACTACATGTATTATTATTGTTACGTAACTTAGTTGGTGAATTTAAAACCGAACTTGTTGATGACGATAATGATGTATTACCTAAATTACCAATAAAATTACCACCATTGCTATATTGTATTGAATTTATAGTTGAAACATCAACTGAAGAACTAACTAATGAAGAAGAAGAAGATGAAGCTACAGTTGCAGCAGTAGCAGCAACAACAGCTGGAATATTTCTTCCTTGTTGATGGATTTGTGAATATGAATAATTACCAGTTCTTGATGATGGTGCCATGACAGTATACGTTGGCATTTTTTGTAAATTATAAGTTGATAATTGTGATATATGTTGATGATGTTGTAGTTGTATACCAGCTTGCATTGTTGGTGTTGTTGAATAACGATAATCTTGTTCATTTTGATGTCCATGAAGATGTTGTTGTAGTTGTTGTTGTTGTTGTTGCTGTAATTGTAATAATTGTTGTTGTTGTAGCTGTAGCTGTTGTTGTGATTGTTGTGTTTGTATTAATTGATTATTAGCACTAATTGGTTGTCTTGTTGTATAATATCTTGCTGTTGTTTGTCCAGTTATTTGTTCGTCATTTTTATTTCTTGGATATGGATATCTTTCAATATGGTTTGCATAATTTGTTGGTAATGTTGATGAATGTGGTGGTAATATTTTTTGTATATTTTGATAAGTTGGATCAGATATACCACTGTATGGTACGAAATACATTGTTCTATAACATTTTTGGCTATTATTATCAATTGGTAATACGCCACATGAATAACCACTATTATTTGTCAATGGTATACCACTTGCTTGTCGACGATTTTTAGTTGGTAATGTATTGTATATTGTTGATGGTATATTTGTTGTATCAATACGTATATTATTTCTTGGATCATGATATTGTTGTTGTGGTTGTATTGTATTTTGAACATCAATACTACAACGTGATAAATTACGGGGTAATGTTGATGATGATGATGTTGTTTCATGATATGATGCACATCGATCCATTGTTTTAGCTTTAACTGATACTGTTGTTTCAGCAATTGTTTGATAAATATCATCAATTTGTCGTTGCATTGTATTTATACGTTTTATTGTATTATCACGTCCATCATGTATTTTATCAATACAGATATTACCATTTGTATCATCAACATATTGTATATTTTTATCCAAACTATCATGTTCATAATATTGCCATGATGTTAAATTTAATGGACGTATTTGTTGTTCATTAATTGCTGTTGTTGATGGTGGTATTGTACAATGGCTATTAATCTGTCTAACAATATCATTATTTTCATCATCTGTTTTTGGTTTAATACCACGTACTGATGGACGTTTATTAAAACCATAATCATTTAATTCATCATCATCGTCTTCATTATTATTTTTATCATTATTGTTGTTGTTGTTGTTAACATTATCATCATCTCCATTATTACTCACATTATTACTAATATTATTATCATAATTTTTTAATATACTACAGTCATGTTGCTGCTGCTGATGATGATGATGATGAAGATGCTGTTGTTGTTGGTCATCAGTATCATAACGACGTTTAAGTCTTTCAGTACGTGTTTTATCTTGTTCAACAAATGCAAGTAATTCATCATTCGTTGCATCTTGTGAATCAGGACCATTACCAGTTGGTGTACCACGTGTTACATCTGGTGGTCCACATGAATTTTTATTATATTTATCATCAGTTTTTAATACATCGTCAATATCTTCAAGGCTATACGATGAATCTGAATTATAACATTGTAATAATTCATTATTATTTATTAATTTTTTTGTTGCTGTTGTTAACTGATAATAATCGTCTCTACAATCAATACCAGTTTGTCCAACACATGATAGTGGTGCTAATGATGACAAAAATTGTTTTCTCGCATCATTTGACATTTTAGTTATTTGGGATTTTGTAAAATCTTTCATTAATGTTGATGCTGCTGTTGATGTCGATGTTGATGATAATGACGATGTAGATGATGATGAATTTGTTGATGTTATTGCTGCTGCTGCTGTTGTTGTTAAATCACCAAGACCAATATCAGGCATTGTTTTATTATTATCTAATTTTTTTTGGCCAAATAAATCACTTATTTTACGATATGCTGATTGATTACTACTATTATTATTACTGTTATTATTATGTTGATGATTATGACTATGATGATGATGATGATGATGTTGATGTAAATGTTGTACTGGTGATGATGACAATAATGTATTGTCATTATTGTGGTGATAATTTTGGCGTACAATTCGACCATCACCACGGGTATATTGTTGTTGTGCTTGTTGCTGTTCTTCGCCAGACGGTGATGTTCTTATTGGAAAATCAACATTAGTATCATCATGATCGATTGATTGTGTTTCAGATGCGCTATCAATAATATCATCATCTTGATCAATATTACATGTTAATTGTCGTATACGTTCTTCAAGTGTCAAATCTTTACCCCGTAAATTATTATTATTTATTTTTTTATTATTTTTATCATATTTACATATTAATGATCTGCGTAATGCATTACGTTCAATTGTACGTTTTATTGTTGATGTATCACTTTCAGATGAATCAGAACGATTACCAGATATATTTGTACGTTTAACTGTATCAAATAAACGTAAACTTTCAGTTGTTATTAAAAATTTTTGTCCATCTGAATTATCAGAATCAGTTGTTGTGTCATCTGTTGTTGATAATGATAATGATTTTGTTGATAATGATGATGGTAGTGGTGGTGGTGATATAAAACGTGGATCTGGAAATAATTGACGTACTGCTGAATTTGGCTTGAGACTATTGTTAACTAATTTTTTATATGATGATGATGATAATTCATTGTCATTATTATCTTCATTGTTGTTGTTGTTGTTGCTGCTATTATTGGTATTAATATTATTTATATTTTGTTTTAATGATGATGGTGTTGTTTCATTTTTTGTCATTATAAATTCATCATCATCATTATTTAATTTATTTGTATCATTATTATCTTTAATCATTGGTAATGCAGCTTTTATATTATTTGAGGTATCTGGCTCGTCAATACTATTGGTATGACTTTTTTCATCTTCACTTATTTCACGTACAATACGACGTTCTGTTACTGTTGTCATTGTTATTGTCTCTACGAGGTAGCGTTGATGAGTATCTGAAAATTAATTGTTTAATATCATTGTCATTGTTTTTATTTATTCATTTATTATTAAATTTTTTGTAGAATAAATTATTACCAGGTGTTGTTTGTTGTGCTTGATCACTTCGATGTTGGACAGCATCATCAAGTCTCTCCTGACAATTGTCTTCTTCACCCTCGATCTTTTCCAGTTCCACTTGTCCATGAACATGATCTTTGTCATCTTGAAAAATATAAAAAATACAAAAACATTATTATTAAGTTCATTATACTTTTTAAACTTTTTTTTTTTTTAAAAAAACTATACATACTTGAAACTCTTATTGGATGATAAATTATTCTGACTAAAAATATCATTCTGTAATAATTTTTTATAGGCTTACTAAATAATAAACACAAAAATATAAATGTTTTTAATTTAATTTCTTTTTAATGCTCGACAACTGTTTTAATCAATACTTTAAATGAAAATGACAAAAGTTTTGAATCACCAAGCCTTTTGAGTTGTAAATGAGCAACGAAAGAATACTTTTTTTAAAGATAATATGACGAATTGGTTTTTTTTAAAAAGTTTACATGCGGAAAAGGTGATTTTTTTTTGACAACGACATTACCTTCATGACGAATAATAAAACACTGAGCATTGCGATGTGAACTGATGCTTCTTATCGTGTTATCATTATTTTAAATAAATGCTATCTTATCAATGTTATCCAGGGCATAGTTTTACAAAAATAATAAAATTAAAAACACATAAATAAATGACTGGGGATATTTATAATATGAGTCATTTAATTTTTTATTTGTGTAAAAATTATTTAACAAAATAAATAATTATTGACAATATTTAAAATGATGAACTATTCAATTGATTTTTGATTTACATAAATAATATTTGCAATAGAAAAATGATAAACTATATTGAACTGATTTATATTTTTATTATAAATCCGTATGAATTTATTTATAAATAAAATCAATTGTCATTATTAGATTGAATTGAAACAGCACAAACATCGTTGACAAAGTTTTTTTTTTTATTTACTTTGATTTTTTCAATCGAAATTCAATAATACCAGTAGAAATATATTCATATTCGCTTCAGTATCACTTTTCAACACAAATACAATGAACATTCACTAAGTAGATTGTACTAAATATAATTTTTCATTGAACATAAACTCCAATGCAAAAATAAATATTTATGATAAATTTGAAAATAAAAAAAATTCCAGATAATATATTTGACTTTACATTTCTATTTCTAGACTTGAACAAAAATAAAAATTGATTACTTTTTTTCCAATTTTCTATTAATTTATATTCAAGTTGAATAAACTTTACAGATAAATTTTAATATAAATTTTTATTAGCACATCAGCTCAAATCTCAATAATAAAAATTATAAAAAATCAAAGAAATAAAATAAATACAACAAAGAAATATACTATTTAAAATAATAATAAGCCAATAAATTTAAAATTCATAAAAGTATTTTAAATAATAAATAAAAACTTTTGAATAAATTTTAAATCTCATATGAGCCTTAAAATTAAAAAAACAAAATTACTTTAATTTTTTTTTTAAATATTTTTCAAATTTGTCATTGTTGTTGGTTTTAATAATTTATTTTTTTTTATTTTTCAAGTAGTTCCCTTTGTTAATAAAGAAAATATGAAATTATTATGCAAGAAAGGGCGAGACAAGCCTACACCTACACAACATTCCATTGAGTAAAATAAGTTTAAAAAAATATAAACATATAGTCAAAAGGTGATAAACACAGAATACAAAGTAGGCTTCATTTAATTTTTTTTTTTTTAATATAAACCAATGACAACTACCGACAAATCAGCCTTTCCCTCTTTCAATTTATTCATACAAATTCAAACAATTGAATTAGAGTCAAACTAATTTTTAAACAAGCTTAGAGTTTTTTTCCTTTTTCAAAATGAATACAATACTTATTTAATTAATTTAATTGATTTTATTAATTTAATTATTCAATTAACATTCATGTTTATGACAATTTATACAAATATAAAGTATAAATTTATAAATAAAATTGAATAGAATAATAATTAGTATACAAATATGATTTTAAAAAATATATAATTCAATCGTCTAGACAAAATAAATAAAATCAATAATAAACATAATAGTAGAAAAATAAAAGAAAATATTATTCGATAAAAATAAGTATGTAGATTTATATTCATTTAAAATAAAAAGCTTAATTTTTATTATCTTTTTTTAATTGATTTTTGTGTATTGTTGGTTGACACTTGATGCTACTTTAATCGATACTATCAGCTCTCACTTGATACCCAAACTTATGTATGACAATCATTTTTTATTTTTAAAATTTTTTTAATTCTCTTTGAGTTTACGGTTTGTTGAAGATGTTTTTCATCGATATAGAGCTTAAATATCAAGCATGAAAAGCTATTTGACTTTAAACAAGATATCAAAATAAATTTAAATTTAAATAAGTAAATTTTGTATTGATAAATAAAAAAATAAAGAAAGAAATTTGTAGATATTTAAAAATAATTCATTGTATAATTAACAATTTAGTTTTTATAATTTTTATTATTTTTATAGATGGAATGGATAATTTTTTTTAAATACAGAATTAATTATCTGATAATACTTTTATCGGAAAATTACTTGGCTTTATGTAACATTGTTAAATACAATTTTAATTTGATTTGTTAATTTTCTAAATAGATGCTGGTAAAAATTATTAAAAAGAAAATCACAATTAATTCTGAGATAATGATTTATAAATTATTGTTATTATATTTTCAATAAACTCGTATAAAACTTTCATTAAAGATTTTTTTTTTTTTTCGTTTATTTTTTCTATGAAACGATAAAATAAATAATGATCTAAGTTTTGTAATTAGTCGCTGCCATAAACAGCCAATTATTTTAAGAGAAAATAATTCTAACGAAAAAAAAAAAAAAAAAATCATATCCTTTTATTATTATTTGTTGCAAATACCAAAGTCTGAGTAGAAAAAGAATAAAAATAAAAAAAATAAATGTAAGGGAATTTTAGATCGTGGGAATTGTTTTGGGTCATGGTCGTTGCCAACAAGTTCATCGATGTCTTTAAGACAATAGTTATTTACCCCAGCTTGTCTCAACATATAGAATAAATTTTAATTTACATAAATAAATTATTAAAAATTATAAATATACAAAAAAATATCTCAAATTAATATTTTAAAAAAATCTACAAATTTAATATTCTAAACGATAAATTATTTAACTGAACAACTATACATTATTTAAAACCATTGAAAAGTGTATTATTTTGTACTTTTATAAGAGACTTTATACTATTTTTTAAAATTTATTTTCTAGCCAAGCTTTTTAAAGCTTTTTTCCTGTTAAATATATAAAAGAATACTTATGTTTTGTGTGTTGGACTAAGGTAAAGATGATTACCATGTCTTGTTATTTTTTTTTTATTATATTTTTATATATATATTTGATTTTAAAGAAGGTGAAATTAGAGGACGGGGATGGCATTAACCACTGGATTCCGGTACAGAAGGGTGCGGGCAGCCGGAAACCAGGGACAACACCGGAGTCACGCTAGGCTGATTTTCATCCGGCTGCATGTTTCTACAGCTACTTCGTCGCCTATAGATATTTTTTTTTGATTCGTCAAATAATTATATTAATATATAAATAAATAAATAAATATAAATAAATAAACATATATTTATTTTGATTTAATAGCTACTTCTTTTCTCTATAATAACATCATGGGGAAAAATATTTCTGTTACTCGAAATTCCCAAACGAAATAGTGTCGTTAAATTCATTAAACTAATTTTTAATTTTTCAATTAATTATTGAATATATTAAATAGTTTTAATAATAGATTTTTTTTCAATTTAGCAATTATAGAATTAGAATGTTTTTCAAAATCGAATTACTCATTTTTTTTTTTTGTATTAATTAAAAAGTTCGTAATGAATTGTTTGATGAAAATTAGTCATTTTTATAATTTTGATTGCACACTATTGTCATAAAATATCAGAGATATTTAATTTGAAAATTTAATTATAAATTCTTTTTTTTTTTTAATTAATAATTCGTTTTTTCTTGTTACGTAATTTCAAGTGTCGAGAGAAAAATAATAAAAAAAATTTTGTTCATTGCATTTTGAGTGTTGAAAAGGAAAAAAATGAGTTATATGATTTTGACGGAAGTCAGTGTAATTTGATGGTCTGAAGCATGAAATAGTATTTTTACAACTTTGGCAATCGATAATAAAACCAGTGGAAAATTGTAAAAAAATCTTGACTGAAAAATTTGATAAAATTGATATAAAAGAAATATATATAAAACAAATCAATAAATTTTAATTACAAATTAAAAAAAAATAATAATTACTATTATTTTCTTGTGAAAATTGTAAAATAAAATTGTATTTTTTATTATCTTTTTGCTAAATATAATGGAAAAATTATCGACAATATTCCAGTTGAGTAAAACCCGCATGTAACATGGTTCAAACGGTAATAGATAAAAGAAAAAAAATATATATATAATTTTGATGATAAAAATTGAAAAGCAAAAAGGAAACGACAATATATTGCGATAGCTATGCGTCGTTGAATTTTTCGTCAGTTTAAATATCTACCCTTCTTGAATTTTGCTTCCTCAATAAGCTAAAAATGCCGGAAGTAATTAACAATATATTTGTAAAACAAAAAAACAGATTTAAATTGTAATCTAATAATTTAAAAACAGTCAAACACAATTAATTTCCGGTTACTTCAAATATAATTCAAAATCATATTAACTTTTTCATATTTTATTATCAATTATTATTATTATTTTGATAGCTAAAAATTAGTTAGAGCGTATCAACTTGTCGTTAATATTTCAATCACACTGATTGACTTAATTGAGTTACGTCAATGTGACGAGTCAACTGAAATTATCAGAGCAAAAAAAAATAATGTAACCCAGCTTTTATCTTGTTGAAAAAAAAATAATTGAATATATATTTTAATTATTACTTAATTAATAATAATGTAAAATAATTCTATTCAAAAATTTCTGGGTAAAGATTGTTTTGATTAGAAATTCAATTGTATAATTTAGAAATTTTTTTTTAAATATTTTTTTATGATTTTTAAGTAGGATAAAGAATAATATTAAGAAAAAAAATAAATATATGTCCGTAAACTATTATAATAAATGAAAAAATATATATATCTGAATCAAGGCAATGAGCCAGCATAGATATTCCATTATATGACAATTGAAAAATTCAAAAAGATAACATCGTGAATGAAAATGGGAACAAACCCTTGTTCTGTTTTACAAAGGACTTTATTTTTACATAGCCTTACACTAGATATCAAATAAAGGCATTTATTATTTTTATTATTAATATTAATCTCGAAAAAATTTAATGAATATAAAGAAGTGAATTATAATTTAAAAAATTAATTTAATTTGTTATTCTCATAACTCGTTAACATTGAGTTAAATTAATTAATAACAAACAAAAATATGGGAAAATTTTTAATTTAAAATTAAAAAAATTCAACAAATATTTGGATTATCACTGAGCAATAAAAAAAAAAAATTTAATTTGTATTTTGATTAAGTTGATTAATTAAAAAATTAATTGGCTATCAACAAAATAATTTAAATAATTCATTTTAAATTTATGAAAAAAAAATACAATGACATAATTAGCTTTATTATAAATTTTTATTTTTTTTCTTTTAATAATTTTAATTTCCCTTTTTTATTTTTATCGCTATGCAAAATGATATTTCTATTTTTTCTTCTACCCAGTGAAAAATTCCCATTGGCTTTTAAATACGCACCTCGTTATGTTTTAAATATTACCAACAAACGTGGGAAGAAATATTTTTCTTGGGCGATGGCTTTGTATGCTTATTACACGTAAACACATTCATCATATATGAAAATTACAAACACATTTATATACTCTTTTTTTTGCATTTCAAAATATCCAAGTTTATTAGTACCCAGGTCTTTTAATCATACACATAATTGAAATATTTCTACGTCAATTAATTCCATTATTATCATCGTCAAATTACAATGTCAAATTATTTATTATATATATATATATAAAGAAAAAAATAATAATAATAATGCACTGTTAAAGTTTTTAGAAAAATATCAACTCTAGGATAAAAAGGAAATATATTAAAACTCAAGTCTCATAATTAATATTTGAAATGAAAAATTTTTTGTCAACTAAATAAATAAAAAAAAGAAAATTTCAACTAAATCTGGATGATAAAAACCTCTGTATTATGTCTATATTTTTATTTAGTATTTGAAAGTTTAAAATAAAAATAAATATAATTTATCATAGAATATTAAAAAAAAGAAGAAATTTATATGAAAAAAAATAAGTGTCCGATAATGAAGTGAAAAATTTTAGGAAGAAAATAAAAATAAATAATTAATGATTGTTGAATTATTATCATTAGTTAAAAGCATAAACAAAAGAATATTACAATACATTGGTAAAACAATGAGTCAATTGATGAGAATAACTGTATGAGAATTGAGGGAGATTAGAGGGTGGAATTAAAAATAATAACAAAAAAAGGGGTTGATGAGATGAAATGGGAACAATAGAACACCTTGAGTGTGGTTGAAAATATTTGTACTGTTTTTGGAGAATTGTTTACATTTCATTTTGATTTGATTTTGTTATTATTGAAAAACAATTTTTTTTTTTTTTGAAAAACACATTGTATCGAAATGTTTGAAAGGAAAAAAATTTAAAAAAATAACTTTTGATTTCTAAACACGAACAAAAGCTGTACACATACGTGATTGGAATGAAGAAAAAATAAATATTCAAATTGTATATCAACTAGACAATTTATGATATCCATAAATTAATTTTTAAATTTTTTCATTTAAATAAATTACAGGCAATATGATTTAACGTTTAGAAAAAATGAAAATTTACTGTGAATAAATTTTTTTGAATTACAAATATCATATTTAAAAAACTTGAGTTATATTTATTTATTTTTTTATTTATAATATTCTATTGAGTAAAGTTTAGAGTATTGAGTTTGAAAGTTTCAAGTGAAAAAGTAAAAGATGAAAGTTTTGGTTAAAAAAAAAATTTAAAAAGAATAAAATAAGTCAAATCGACTTATATGATTTTGAACCTCAACAATTTTAATATTTTTCAACTCAATATAAAATTTGAAAATAAATAACAAGAAAAAAAAGGCTAAAATTTCAAAAAAGAAAAAAAAATAATATCAAATAACTAAATTTACAATTTTATCTGATTGAAATAAAAAAAAAACAATTCAATTTATGACACGTATAGGTCATGAAAGATCAAGATAAATTATTCCCCATACTAAATAAAAATTAAAAAATCAATTAAATTTATAATGTAATATTAAATTTCAGTAAAATAAATTAATAAAATAATTTCTATATTTAAAATTTCTAGCTTTGTAATCAATACGAGCTTTCATAATATTAAAAATAAAAATTATTATCTCAAAAATTATATTTGTCATAAAAAATTACCACAACTCGAATAAATTTTATAAATCAATATTTTTTCTATTCTAAGAAAACCCTTGGGGAAAAAAATCTAGGGCAATTGAATTCATACGCAAAAAAAAAAAAGAAAAACATAAATCAAAATTATAAAATATTTTTTTCATAATAATTTATACTTTTTGAATACCAAAAGTATTTAAAAAAAGAGAATTTATAATTATTTAAATAGATTCAAGTTACATTTAAAAATTACTTTAACAAATTTATTCAACTTCTATTTATATATGTTAAATTTTTACATCTTTTAAAGAAATTATTTTGATATTTTCATTATTATAAAAGTTGGTTTCTGCTGATAATGAGTATTACGTATGATTAAGTAACCATAGTTTCGATAGTAAAGCTTTTTGAGGATTCATGCAAGGAAGCCCAAATAAAGATGAGACTTAAATAAGAAGGGATGTATTTAATATAATTTTTTTATCTATTTTTTGGCGCATCAGTCGAGTCCTGTGAGGAAATCGATTCACCCCAAAACATCGACTTTGACCCCAGTTGATATTCTCGGGGATAAACATACATCGATTGTATAGAGGATGAAGAAGTACGCAGACCAATCGAGAAAGCATTCATATATAATTTTACTTTTTTTTTTTTTATTTCACAACTAAATTTCCAATGGGGAAATAAAATGAAAATATATATAAGAGAAAGTATACAGAAAATAAAAACGAAAGAGAGTGTTCACAAGGGTCGATGATAAAATAAAGATAGAAAAATAAAATAAATATGTCTGCATGTGAAATAGTTGAGGATAGGGATACTTTTGAATTCAATACTGCTACGCAAGCGCAATTACGACAACGCAGCAAATGCGAAGACAAAAAAAAAAAAATTACTCTAATATTTGTAATTAAAAAAAATAAAATAATACTCAAAAGTATTTTATATAAATACTTGAACCTTTAATTTATTTATTCTATGTATTATTTAAATTTTTAGTAATTTAAAAAATTTATAATAAATAAAAGTCTCTTCTCTTCATAACATATGTTTGCAAATAAAAAACTAGAGATTTTAAATTTTTTAATATAAAGTAATGAATTTTTTTTAATTTACATAATATTATTCCAGTTTAATTAATTTCTGTATTATTTATTTAGCTGTTTCGTTGTTGTACACGATTTAATTCTAAAGAGTTACATATAATTTTTAAAGAAAATATTTTGGGTTTTTTGGTTTTATTTTTGTGTTAAATTTGTATGAATTTTATTGAATAAAAATAATGAAAGTGTAAAAGATTTAGTGATCGAATTGTGATGATAGCTGAGCATCTATTTATCGAATCTTAAAAGTGATAAATCAAGTGGAAGGACGACAGGAATCCATTAACTCTTGGTCTCCCTGAGCTTTTCCACATAATACTGTGTCTTGTCTCTCGCTTTTGTAGACAATATATGGGTTTTTTTCGTTTTATTCAGTATGGCTCAGAGCATTGATAGCAACCGGTTCAAGGACAACCCAAAACACAATCCCAAAAAAATATATATATATATATAATGGAAATAGAGAAAAAAAAAATAAATAAAAACGATAAACGAAGAAATTGTACCACAGAAGATTACATACACTCTATAAAACAGAATGACAAAAAAGAAAAAAAAAATATATAGAATAATAGCAATATATATTTTATTTTTCATCTCTTTCGTTAGATCGAAAAAATTTAAACTTTTAATTTTTATTGTAGATAATTTTCAGTGTAAAATATAAAAATGCTAGTGGCTTTTTTGGAAATGTGCCAATAATTTTCTACACATTTTTTTTTTTTTTTTTTTTTTTTTTTTTTTTTCTTTCACTTTTTTTTTTTTTTTTTTTTTCATTATTCTCATATCAGCAGCTCTTCAAAGACTTGCATCAATGATAAGAGCACAACATATGAAAAAGACATAACGAATATTTGTCTTCTCAAAATGAAAACAAAAAAAAAATAAATAAAAAAACATTTTTTTTGAATATTAAAATATTGTTTTTTAAAACATAAAAAAATTGTTTAAATAAATTATAACAATATGAAAAAAATGAATAGTATGAAATTGTATTTATCTATATAATATTTGGATGAAAAATTGTTCAAAAGAAAACCGACAATTCTTGAAGATTTATCATTGCATTTTTTTCGATTATTATTATTTATTTTAAAAAATTATTTTGTATATTTTTTTCGATTTAACAATACCGGTTTTTTGAAAAATGTATATGTATTTATTACTAGGACTGAATTATTATAGTTTTGTATTATAATTTCTGGCCAAGTACCAAAAGGGATAGAGAAATTTTCGCAGAGCCCGAAGCCAACATATTCAACTGACAACCAGACGATGGGTATGACTATTTTCCTCTCAATTCTATTGTAAAATATACAAATATATATTCACATGATAATAGACAAAAGTATCTGTATGCGTGTGTCACTGACATTAAAATATTATAAATCCAATTTGAAAGTGAATCTTGTTGAAAACAAAAACTATATATACACTGTATATCATTGTGTTAAAATAAACTTGGCAGCAATATCATGATTTTACTTATTTTTTCTTGTTTAAAAAGAAATAAACTTTATCAAATTTAATAACTATAAAAATAATTGAATAATAACAGTTGTTAGCTGAAGAAAAGCAAAAAATAATTAAAAATTTTTAATTGATTACCGAGTTTATAAATAAACATATTTTCATTGATTTTGTTTGCATCAAGTTCATTTGAATATCAACTTATTTATGTAATATAAATTTTGATAATTAAATGTTAATAATAGTAACAAAAAATTAACAAATTAAAAGTTGATATTTTTGTCTATGTTAATTGTTAATTATTTTGTTGTTATTCTTCAAGGATATTTATTAAAATTTATTGCACGCAAACAAGTCGACATTTTAACAGGTTTATTGCAAAAAAATTCAGTGGAAAAAGTTTATTTGTTACTCAGTTAGTAAAAATAGATATATTTTTTATTTATTGATGTATAAAAAATTTAAAAAAAAATTTATTATCATCTGTTAAAGACAGGATTGGTGAGTGTTGTTTTATATTTTTTATTATTTTTATGAATTTATCTTAGTTCGTCTGGTTCAGTCTCTATCAAACTGTCGTATTGATCCGTTGGCGTACCAACGCGCTTTTCCCACCTGTTTGAAGCAGAAGCTTATCTATCTTCGTCTATTCTATCAACTCACATTTCTATCTATTTTACAACACTAAAATAACATCATTCTAATTCAACTTCAAATCAACGCTTATAAATTGTTCTATACAATTTACAAACCTATTTTCACTCACATAACGATCATAGCAAAAATTTATTTCGTATTATTTTCATATATATTTTTTTCTAAAAGCCAAAATAATTATTTATTTATATTTATAATAATAATTTTTTTTTTTTGTCCTCAGGGCAAAATGATATATTCCATGCAGCGTTGAAAAGCATTTAGAAAGTTGAGCTAGTGTATAATATACTTGGTAAAAAAAAAAAAGTAAATTAAATAAAAAATATGAAAACCATTCAAAGTGTCGGTGCATTCTAGGTGACTTTCCACATGATTATTATTATGTTAAAAAACCAAGCAAATTAAATAAATATATACTATTTTTTGTGATGAAAATTTCTTAAATCCTCGAAAAAAAATTAATGTATAGAGTAAAAATAATTTCAAATGTACGTTTCTTTTTATTTAAGCATAATTAAGCAAAAATATATATTTATATATTTTTTTTCTGTGAATTTAAAGCGATTACTATTTTGATAGTGAATGAATGAAAGTACAGTCAACATTAAGTCAATTATTTAGAGGTCATTTATAATATAATAAAAATATTCAACATTTATTATGTTATATAGAAATAATTATAGATTTTTGAAAATAATAAATTTAATTAAATTACAAATAACCATTTAATGTTTGACTGTATTTAAATTAATAAAAAATATCAAAATTTCAATTCCAAATTTAAAAAAAATATCCAATAATTTATTATAAATATAAAAAGTTGATTAAAAATTTTAACATATCAAAGTTTGATTGAATTTTCAAGTAATGATTATTATTCGAATGGCAGATAATAATAATTGATGAACCGACAAGTTTGCAAAATGAATATACATAAATAAGACAGCAGTTAACAAATTATCTACTCGATAAGTGAAGAATTGAAGAAGAGAATTTTATTAAACTAAAAGTAGGACAATTGTTGTTGAGAGTTGACATGAGAAATTACACATCAAGTATTGGCATTGGAAAAATAATAATAATATTAATTTATCGATGAATTCAAGGCGATTGGAAAATAATACTTTCAAAATAATAATTCCATTTATTATATTATAACTAATAGATAAAATATTTTTCAGAAAATAAAAACTCGTAGTAATTTATATACCGATAAATACTATCACTATATTTCGAAAATATATTTTTTTTTGTATAATAAACACCAGCCCAGACAGATCTTTCATGCCTCGATTTTTTTTTATCTACCTTGCAGTATTTTATTCACAAGAGACTTGGATAATACAAGCATTTCAAGTACATAAGTATTTCTATGTACATAAAAAGTTTGCCAAGAAGACGAAATTATTTCTGTCTTATCCTCTATGTTTTTTATATATTTTTTTTTTTTATTTCAATATTTTTCCTTGAATTTTCTACTTGTCGTATTGAGTCTCAATAAAATAAAAAAAAAAAAAAAAATTGCAACGAAAAGAACCATTCCATCATCAAACTTTTCGTTCCAATTTCAACTTTTTATTTTATTTTATATATTATATGTTCTGGTTTGTGAATTTTTTTTTTTTTAATTTTATTGAGTTTACTATTACTTGAAGAAGAGGGTAATATAAAATTAGATCGTTAACCTCATTTTTAAAAGTTGGGTATGTTTTATTTAAAAAAAAAAAAAAACAGGTTAATTAAATGTTTGTATAATTGTAACTTAGAAAATTACATTCAAATTTTTTTTTCTTTGTACATAGCTAGTTTTTGTTTTTCGTTTATCTTAATATAATAAATTTTTAAATAATCAATATTATTATTTTAATAGCTAACCCCGAAACAACCAAAAAAAAAAGGAAATTACTCTAAAAAGCTCACGAGAGTTAAACGAAATAGAAAAAAAAAAATTCTCGAATGATTCACGGAAGCAAAGTTAAATTTTCATCATCGTGGGAGTGTGAAATTACATAGTCTGTATAAGTGAAGATATGATAGGGGTCTTCGTGTTGTGAAACAATGCGAGCAAAAGCAAGAAAGGAGAGACCATCATTGTCTGTTTGGGATCTCGTAAATTCGCATACTCAAAACATTTTCAGAATATAATAATAAAATATATGAATAAATTTATATACACGCACATGATGACGTAATTTCCCTTCTTTAGTATATTTTACAACAATGAAATAAATAATAATTATTATTTTTAAAAAAAACCAAATACTTTCTCAAAGAAAATTTTTTTTTTTTTGGAGTAAAAAATATTTCCTTTTCATTTTGGAGTAATAAATTAATTTTTATTTTTAGATTAGCAAGAAAAGCTTTGATAAATGCATTATGCCGTTTTGATATTGCATGGGTTTTTTACTATTATTATTATTTATTTGTGTGGGATTAATAGTGACCACATCCGGCCTTGTTTATCCTGCCGACACGAAGGTCGTCCTACGCACTGTTGCACCGGCTCCTCGCGTAACCGTAACCGCCTTTCTTGGCTCTTTTATATACACATGCATCTTAAAATATATATATATCAATATGACTGTAATGTCAGTGGCATCTTTGTACAGTTTAATGATCAAGATTACACATATAGGAAGTAAAATCATCAACCTTGAATTATTAAGACCAACGACATTCTGATACTCATTTCTTTTCATTATCAGATTATCTTAATTAAAATTATTTGAAAGAAATTGTTTTTTTTTTTTCAATATACTAATTAATAATTGTTTATAATTTTTTATATATATTTACGATTTGTTTCACGTGAATTTAATTTTTGGAAAATAAATTATTTTTGTTAACTGTTATTTAAATTTTTATTAATAATAATTTTTTCTTATTATTATTCAAAATTAGATATTTAAAAAAATATATATTTTTCACTTCCGTGAGAATTATATATATACATATCTTGCATCATAAACATATGATTAACAACCATGAAATGTAAAAAAAATCATATAAAATTACATAATTTAAATGAAAAATCTAAAAAAACATAATAATTTATTCTATTGTTTATCTTCAAATTCCTAAACTTTCAAAATTTATAAATAAATAACTATATTTATGAAATAATCAATATTATTTTTTCTAATATTCAAAAAATAATAATTTTCAACTTAGAACAAAAAAATAATAGTAAATTAAGTGTCAGTCTTGACACATGCACTAAATACAAGTGTAAAAAACGAGTAAAAAAAAAGTGGCAGGTGATTCAATAAAGAAAAAAAAAAAAATAAATATACTACGATATATACTAGGTAGAAAGAAACCTTGTTAGGGTCAGGTTAAAAAATAAAAAGGTAAACCAAACACGAAAGAAGCATCAAGGTGATCAGGGGGTTTCCAACAAGGTAAAAAAACAAATAAAATGAAAAAAAGAATTCCAACTAGTATTATATAGTAATTATGTAATAATATATATAGCTGGGGTGACTCACCGGAGTTGCGCTGTTGTTGTTGTTGTTGCTGCTGTTGTTGTTGGTGCTGGTGCTGCTGTTTTTGTTGATGATAGAAATTACATTCACCACAAACTGGTCCAGTACAAATATCCTCACGCAATAAATTATCAACTTGTCTATCATCATCACCATTATTATCATCATTATCATCATTCTCATCATCATCACAAACATCTTTATAACCCTCAGGTGGACTAAGTGTTTCAGTTTGTTGTTGATGTATTTTATCATCATCAACAACAATATGATGCTGCTGCTGCTGTTGTTGTTTATTGTCAACAATAAAATTGTCATTAATTTTTTTACCATTTTTATCAACAATAATTAATTTATCACTTTTATTTTGATTATGATTAGCAATAATATTATTACAATTACGATTGTCACAATGTTCTTCAGATGATTCAACGTCATCATCATAATCATCGTCAATTTCTTCTTCATATTCTTCTTCTTCATCTTCACCTTCATCTTCACATTGTGATTCTTCATTACCAGTTATTAATTTTTTATTATTATTTATAATACAATTATTAATAATATTATTTTTATCATAATGTGGATCAATACCACTTGCTAATTGTCTTGTTAATTCAGCTCTACATTCTTTACAATTACCAACTCTAATCATTTCTGTTTCTTGACAACAACAATCACATTCTTCTTCGTAATCAGCACAACATTCTTCTTTTATTAATATAATATAATCAGCAGCAAAGAATTCATTTAGCTTTTCATTAATAACAACACGATTTTTATGTGTACGTTGTTTATTCTGATTTGGCTTTTTTAGTAATGATTTTAAAGGACGTTTTACCAATGTTTCATGCTCCAATTCCTTCATTTTGATGAATTTTTTTTTCTTTCGTAATAACCCCTTAGGTTATTATGACAAACAAACAAAACAAATTATATCAATTCAATATGATATATGTATATTGTTTTAATAATTAAATTTCAATTTAATGAAAAAATCACTTGCTCAACATTTTTTCAGCTTTTTTAATTAAAGCTTTTCAACTGTAGCTGGACATTTTATTTATAACTTTGACATTTTTATGTTAACACACTTTAATGAGAAAAAAAAAAAAAAATAAATAAAGTTCACATTAAATACTCTATTTATTATTGATTATATATAAATATTTTTACTATTTATTTTATGTTAATATATTTTGCACTTTGAAATTAACGATGGTGATGCTGATGATGATTTTGTTGGAGGGTAACTGATTAACTGACTGACTGACTGACTGACTGATTGATTGACTGACTGACTTAATAATTTTATTATTATATTACACTTGTTACAAAGTGGATATAATAAATGAATATGTTCAACTCGCGATCACTCGAACACGACTCGCGAGACAAAACTACTATTTTTTATTCAACTCGTTTCAACACACAAATTGTGTATGTATGTTGAGTGTTTCATTATAGGAGGTGAAATTACTGGAGGGGATAAAAAAGGGGCTTTCATCATGATGAGGTGGTGTGTAAATATAGTGGGAGAAATTCAGGTTGATCACAAGGAGCACTAGAAATATAACTGTTTCTTTACACTATTGCCACTATGAAGAAAATTAATAACTAAAATTTAATTTAATAATTTTGTTATATTTGATAACTATTAAATTTAATTTTAATAACTAATCAATCGATTATATTTAAATATTTCTAATTTATATAGGCTTCTTTGCATTGAAAACAAAATTTTTCATGTTTGAAAAGTTTGAAATATTTTCAAATGTAATTGCTTGTATTCTCAAGTTAATCATTCAAAATTACGGTAATTTTTTTGATTATAATAATGCATTAAATTTATTGACTTATTTTATACAAATTTGAAAATTACTGAAATTTTTGTTTCCAACTGAGACATGATTCGAAATAGGATTAGTTACGAGCGTAAATTCAAGGGGTCAGCACTGATGTTGTTTTCAACTTTCGAATTCAATTTCTGATGGTTTTTATAAAAATTACAACTCTCTTGGTAACACGATAGTAACCGCAGTTCAATTGAAAATTCAAGACGCACTATAATGTCGTTTTATCTACTAATTTTTTAGAAAGCACTTGGGCAAAAACTAAATTTTGAATAGCACATTGTCGAGCACTAAATGATGGCAGAATTATTGTAGTTGTATGTTAATGAAAATCCACGAATAGAAAATTTTGATCAAGAAATCAGACTTGAAAATGTATGCTTATATTAATTGAAGAGATCCTTGGTTTTGGCGAAAATTAGGGTACGAACTGCCATATCGTAATAAAAGGATACGACAAGTATCATAAATGAAATAAATTAACAAAAATATATAATAAATAATTGAATTTGTACAACTTCAAGAATTATAATGTTTAAAAAAGTCTCGGGTAATCGGGTATTTCAAATTATAATTGACTCTTTGTATTAATTATTAATAATTCATAATAAGCAAATTCATATTTTATTGATAATATCAATAATAATTAAATCATTATTTGATTACAATGAATTATTTAAAAAAATTATAGTAAACTAAATATCCTTTAAAAACAAAAAACTATTATATTTTATATTGTTTAAATAGTGAACGATTTTACATGCTAATACTTATGAAAGTTTCTGATGGGTTTCAGGGATTTATTGTTAATTTGAATGAAATTTTTAGAGGCTTCTTTCAAATAGAAAAATTTTAGAGTAGAAAAAAAAGACATATATTTCTATTTACAAAAATTAAAACACTAAAATTATATTCGTAGACATAATATGATAAAAAATTATAGATTTTTGAAATAATCTATTTGAGGAAAGTCTGTGAGCATTGAATTTAATTCAAAAAAAAAATTCCTGAATAATTAATATAATTATAAATACTCCAGAGTTATAATACGATCAATACTTGAAAAATTCATTAGTAATTTAAAAATTTGTTAATATAATTATATAAATCAACTAACAATATTTTTTATTTTATATATCAAAAAATTTGAAAAATTTATTTAAGCCATAACTTTAATTTCATCCCCAATGACTGCGTAATACTCCCAAACAATCTCTAGAAAAAAATTCCATAAAACGAATCCCATCAGACCATTAAATCACCCCCAATTTATTTTGGACAACATAGAAAAATAAAAAAGCATAAAAACCCATAATTTATGATTAAAAAATAGAAAAGAAAAAAATTGAGATAAAATTTTGCAAGTATTGATGTTTGAAAATGATGAAAAAGTAATTTTTTTTTTTTTGTCAAAAAGTGCGTCAAGTATAAAAAGAGAAGTTTTTTCGAAGAGTAAAAAATATATTACGAAGGAAAAAGCAGGAAAAAAAGGGTGGTTAGTTGTTAGGGGTTGTGAGATATATATATAAGGGGTTGAAGAGAAGGTTGGTTGCTTCACAAAATATATATAACTGAGTGAAGCAAGTAAGAGGGGACAACGCACGTTTTATCGATTGCGCAATAGTTGCTATATATATTCCCCAGCAACGGTGGACTACAAATGGAGCATACCTGCGTTGAAGCCATCCGGTCCAGGGTCTCTACATTCGTCTTCTATATATATATATTTTATTTATTTTTTTCTATTTTATTTTATATCTCTCTCTGATCTCCACCTTGTATCCCCCTTTTGACACCGACACAACTGTCGGGACTCTTTGTGTCTCTGAAAAAGCTAAAAAATGTCGGCTAATTCTTTTAAATATATAATTTTTTTATTTATTTATTTAGTACATATACGATTTTTTTTTTTATTGAATTATTTAATTTATTTATTTTGCAAATCAGATAATTTTTTATTTTATTTTATTTTTTTTTTTTAATAACAAAATGTATTATTATATTTAAAAATTTAGAGATAAATTTCATGTATTTAAAAATATAGAAAATTTAGCTATTTTTGGAATGTGGAGTATTTGATTAATTTTTTTATTTCTCAAATCAGAGAATTTATATTCTTTTAAAAATAATAAAATAAAATAAAATGTTATTACTTTTGAGTTATAATTTTAAATAATTAAAAAATCATTTTAAAATTATTACATATTATTATATATATATATTTTTTTATTATATAAAAAATAGAAACTTTGCTGGAATGTGCGAGTTTCGATATGTATTTTTTTTTAACAAGTATATGTGACTCGAATAAAAATTATATATGAGATAAAATAACATGTAATATATACTGTCAAACATATAAAAAGATATATATATATATATATAATAAAATGAAATTGTATATTGCGTTGATTTACTGAGGTAAAACTTTGTACGGATTTAAGATACCATTGGGGTCCATCATATTTTTCATTTGATACATAAGATCAATAGCTGACTTACTTTTACTACAGCTTAGATATTTTGTTTTTTTAAAACCAATACCATGCTCAGCACTTATACTACCATTATATTTTGATACATAATCAAATAAAAATGGCTCTAATTGTGAGTCAATTATTCGATCATATTCTGGTGTTGCAACAACAACATGGAGATTTCCATCGCCTATATTAAACAAACAATTCATAAAATAATTGACTTATAATTTGTAAAAAATAAAAATAATGATAATTATATACCAAGATGTCCAAACCCACTAAGCCTAACGACTCTTGACATGTCTAGTTGTTTTTCGAGGGCGTCTAATAATTTCCAAAAATGCGGAAGAGGCAGAGACACATCGTATTTGAAACAGTAACCATCCAATAGGCAACCCTCACCTAAACGTTCCCTGACCGCCCACATGTGCTTTTTTTAAAAAAAAAATAAAAAACATTTATTAAAAGAAAATTTATCATAAATAATAATCAAATTAGGCAAACAAATATAGTTATATAGATATATAAACACACACACAAACACACATGAACAATTGCATTATATATGGGTCACTAGTCCATAGATTCTCACCCTAAATCTATATATATATTTATGTATATAAACATACACACACACTTGATAATCCCCCTCATCAAAGTCTCTTAAAAAAAATAAAAAAAAAATAAGAAAAATCATCACTGCAATACATAATTTACAAAATGAAGATTTAAAAAAATAAAAACTGATGAAGAAATGGGCTGTGAAGAAAAAGAAGAAGAGAAAAAAGACCAACTTGAATTTTTGCTGGATCCCCACTGAGTGTTCCATCGTCTACGAAATTATTTGACATGGCTTTTTCAACAAAATCATTCAATTTTTCTTCATCATGTTTTTGATTACTACCAGATGTTTCAATGATCATATAAAATTTATGTTCACTATCAAGTGGATTTTTTAATTTCAATAAATTTGTACTTATTCCCATTGATTGACTGTCCATCATTTCACATGATGATAATATTTCAGCAAGTTCATACTTTGCAAGTTTATATGTATTTAAAACTTTATCGAAATTATTTAATCCTATAAAAATAAATAAACATTGAGATCAAGTTGTGAATATATGTTTTTTTAATTTTTGTTTTTACCTAAAAATGCAAGACTTGTAGACTTTGGTCGTGTTGGACATTGAATTGCAATTTTAGTTATAACGCCAAGTGTACCTTCTGAGCCAATGAATAAATTTTTTAAATGATATCCAGTGTTATCTTTTTTTAGAGTATTCATAAGATCAATAATTTGACCGTTCGCTGTGACCTAAAGTGAGAAAAAAAAGTATAAAAAAAAAAAAAAAATTCCCTTTCATACAAGAAAAAAAAAAGTATTTTTATTGTGAAAAAAGTTTTACAAAATTTTCTTTCTTTTATAGCTTACTGCTTCGAGTCCAAGAACAGATCCATGAAGATTTCCATATCGTAATAGTCTCAGACCACCAGCATTCGTTGAAATATTACCACCAATTAAACAACTTCCTTTGGCACCTAAATCAAGTGGCATCATTAATTGATATTTATCCAAATAATTATCAAGTGCTTCAAGTACACAACCAGCTTCACAAACTAAAGCACCTATAAAAAATACATTCAAAATTATTAATAATTTCACTTAAACAATTATATCGCAATTATTTATTATTTTCCATACCTGATAATTCATCAATTGATATAATATTATTCATAAGTTTCATTGATATAACAATTTCATCAAAAACTGGTACACTACCACCAACAAGACCAGTATTACCACTTTGTGGACAAACAGCAAGTTTATTGTCGTTACAATATTTTAATATATTTGACATTTCATTTGTTGTTTTTGGCTTTAATACTAGTCTACTATTTCCTATTCACAATTTAAAAATATACAAAATTAAAGTATAGTCAATGTTTAATTACTAATATTTGCCTGAAATTTTAAATAATAATTTTTAAATAAAATAAATATCATAAACTGAAAATTAAAAAAAAAAAAAAAAAATCTTTATACCTTTAATATTAAAAATATTAAATTTTATTTATTTATTTATTTAAACAATAATTATTTATAAGTGTTTTATGCATAATTTTTTGAATTATAAAAATTATAATTTATATACCTCGAACCATTTTAATCCAGTCAATATTATAAGTATCACACTCATCTGGATCTGTTGTAACACGATTCTTTCCAAGAAGGTCAGTAAAAAAATTAACATGACCATTATTTATTTTTTCAAATGGACCACGTTTTACATTATAACGTACAGATGTTAAATCAGGCTTGATATTACTTGTGTAATATCTAACTCCATATGATACTAATTTTTGTGAAATAATTATGCATTGGTTGTTGTTGTTGTATAGTCTTCTACAGTGAAAGCCAACACTTTGCAAAGCCATATTCCTAAAGGAAAATTATCTATTATGTTATTTTGAGAAAAAAAAAAAATAAATAACAGGTCAGGAACATGGCTGATTGATGAATGAACATTCTTTTCAAATTCAAATACACAGAAAATCCATTAAAGTGGAAAAAAAACTACATTATTATATAAAGAAAAGTATAAGCTTCTTAAAAAGAGACTTTCAAAAATATATATATACATGTATATGAAAGGGCATTATTTATGTCAATTATAATCTAGTTAAGAAAAAAATTTAATTATTTAAAAAAAAAAAAAAAAAAAAAAAAAAAACTAATTAATACAGATTAGCCTTTAACTTTTTGGAGTAATAAATTTTCATCACTAAAATTAATTTAAAATAAATGAATATATTTTTTCCAACATTTATGAAGATTATAGATTTTTAAATTAAAAAAAAATGAATTATTTAAAAAAATAGATATAATAGAGAAATAATTTTGGAAAAAAATAAAAATCTAGATAAAAATTGACCTTTTCTAGATTTATATCTACTAAATATATATGGTGTGTATAATTTTATGCTAAAAAACATGATTGAGACAATTATAGAGATCATGGATAGATGCAGACCTTTCCCAACTCAAAAAACTGTATGAATAAAAAATCAGCAAAGCATGTCTGGTTCATTTAAAGTGTATATATATATTTCTCACTATATATTTTGTCTCATATCTATAACAGCTTCTTTTTTTATCCCCTCTACTCATATCTACATAGAAGTATCGTCATCATTCTTTCCACGTGCTTTTTAAATCAACGCATGACTCCAAAAAACTAACAAAACAAGCACATCTCATCTTAAGCCAACCATTGAAATATAAATATACAAATAATAACAATAATATAATATGTAGAAAATAATAACAATGAAAGATGAATTAAAAAAAACTGAAGAACTGAAGAAGCGAACCCACAATTCCCACTTTAATAAAATACATGTCTCGTCGCGCAACAGCATACGGATCTATATTCGTGCCCATGCGCGCTCCACCCCTTCTCTTTTATTTATTATTTTTATTTATTATTATTTTATAAAATATACCTTCACCCACGTCTGCGATCTTGCTCTCAATCCCAACACCTTTCTCTCTATACAATAGTTAAATATCTCAAAAAAAAAAAAAAAAATCCAATAAATTGATTTTTTCTTTTCTAATTGTCTTTAAAAGAATCTATAATTTAATTTTTTTTCATATTGGAAAATTAAAAGTTTATATTCAGAACCAAGTTATTTTCATTGAAAAAAAAATTATATTTTTAAAATACAAAAAATATTTTCTTAAATTTAGAAAAAATATTGTTATTTTTATAGAAAAAAAATAATAAAAAATCGGTAGCAGATGGCGCAAGTGTCGTGCCGAGTGAATAAACGATTCTCAGCATGACACAAATACCGAAAAAAAAAAAAAATTTTATATACAAAAAAAATAAAGAACAAAAGAAAAGAAAGATAGAGGCCTCGATACGCCCACCGAGTACAGGCGCACAAGCAAAATTTTGTCCTGGTCCTATCCTCTTCGGTGGTATTCAACAAAAAAAAAAAAAAATTACCCTCGTCAGCTTGTGTCTAACTCACTTACACACTTTGACCAAAGAGAAACCGCTTCTCTTTCTTTTATATACCTATACCTAGATAAATTTAATACAACCACATTCACATATCTGTATGTAACTTCTATGTAAAGGGCAGATATGCGTGACGCAAGATACAGTATAGAGAACACAGAAAGCCATGATGAGAATAAATGTATCATGGATAAAATATATACATGTATATCTATCTCACTTTGATATCCCGCTGTTGAAGCAATCCTATTCACAAATTTTACTTGATAAAGTGAGATAGAAAATGAATTGCTTCAGGGAATCACTAGGGATAACTACCCCATGGTGTACTTGTTAGTGGAATTGAGAAGGGGAAATATTGAGGTTCAGTTGAGTAAAGGGGATGGAAGATAAAAGCCACAAATAAATAGAAGGGTAAAAATTTATACACCGAGTGTTGATGATGTTGGAAGATGAGAGGGAGGTAAAGAAAAATCATATAAAAAAGATCAGCAATGAAAAATGTCGACAAGGGCAAAAGAAAAAGGGTCGGCATAGAGAAAATTTTATAAGGGGAAGGTATAAAAGTCTATGTTCAAAATAAGGGCAGGGGGGATTGGCTAGAATATTCAAAGGGAATGTTGATCGAAGTATGTGTTCATATCTGTTTTATATATATATTTTATATTGATATATATAAGAGTCTGCATTTGTATGGGTACTAAATATATGTATTTGTAAAGCTTGGATATTATACATGTATGAGCTAGAAGTTTTGTTATAAGGCTTATGTTTTTTTTGGATAGTAGGTGTGTACATTGACCAACTGAAAATTATAATATTTAACTAGAAAGGCTGATCGAATCAAATTATTAGGGCGTTAAGTGGGAAGGGTTTCTGACTTGTGTTATACTTTTTTTCTTTTAATTAATTTATTTTATTATATTTGATATAGAAGTATTGGGTTTCATTGTATTGTTTTGGTAACATCTTGAAGACTTTGAGGGTGGATGATAATACCAGGCAGTATAGTTGTGGTAAAGACTGAATAGAGCAATAAATAAAGTTAAGGGTAGAAAATTGAGTTAAGATCAAGATATAGTTTCGTTTTTTTTTTTCAACTGATATATAGATTTCGATTTGAATGATTTATTGGGTCCTTATTATGTTAGCTGGATGTTGATCTGGATGATATATGAAAGTTAGAAATTAGAGTTAAAATTCATTTCAACAATGACAATATATTCAAGAATTTGTTTGGACTATAGTGTAGCAAATTTATTATTTAAATAATATAGGTTAAATAAAATTATCAGTTGGCAGCTTTTGAGCTTTTATCATTGAAATAAAAAAAAAATTATAGACAGTGAAAGTCTCAAAAGTGTATTAAATCGTTAAATATAATTTATGAATACGAAGGTTATATACTTATGAATATATAATTTATATCTATAGGTGCAGAATATATAAAAGGTTTCAAATTTAACTGCAAGCATTGAACTTCCTATACATGAGGTGAGGCTAGATGGGTTGCATTCAACATGCACTGTATAAACGAACACATTGCAAGCGCACTCTAACAACATTATCGACGCGCGCATATTTTCTTATCGTAGATTTCATTCGCTAGAAAATTTTTACAATCTTCTTTTCTATCCCTTACTAACGCCTATTTATCTATTAAATTATTCATCGAAATAAAAATCTACTATCATCTCACAATGCTTTAAAATTACACATTATAATAGCACCAAGCTTTCATGGATCTAAGTTTTTCCAAACTCGTCTATAAAAAAAACGACAACAATCGAAGTAGCATCATTATAAACAAATGAAATATTGAATAATAAAAACAACAGATTTTATAGTAATTTTGTTCCAACAATCAAAATAGTCAGGTAAATTCTTAGATCCCAAAATCGCTTAACATGTAATTCGAATTTTATACATCAACTGTGTCTTTTAAAGAATATCTATATATGTAAATATAAATAAAACTTTTGTTATTTGCAAAGTGTTATTGATGCAGGGATCCAAGATGATTTTTCAGGTATAAAAATTTTACGTAGGAGTTTTCAACTTAGAACACCTTCGAGCGACAAAATGTCTGATCTACCATTGCGTGTTTCTGTTACGTAAGTAACCCCTCACACCATCTGCGATGAACCATCAAACCCCCTGAATAGAAAATGAATACACCCTAAATTTATTTCTCTATATCTTTCATCTAATATACATCGACGTTTACATCAAATACATACACATAATCTCCGTATTATTTATCGAAATCTATTTCTGTTTTTTTATCATCGTATTTTTGTTTTTGTTAATGGAAGTCTTATCACCATTTTTAAAATGACAGTCTTTCGATGATAAATTTGTGTTGAATCATTAAATAAAAAAAAGTATATATATATATTTAATACTTGAAATAATTTTATTAAAATCAAAACTCTCAGATGAAAAATAAAAAATACAATAATAATTATGTAATCTTTAAATACCCACACGCACTGAGTTACACAAAAAAAAAAAAAAAAAATGAAAATCTCAAAGAAATGGTGGTGGTCTATACACGTGCAGAAGATCATTTATCACATATATAAATAAGATGTTTTCAAATTTTAAAATTTCTTGAATACATTAATCCAACTGAATGGTTTTTTGTTAGCTAATCTCACTGGGACATCAAAGTTGTATACAACTCATATATTTGAAAGAAGAAAAGAATAAAACGTCATATCTGTAAAATCAACACGCAATCACAAACGACAAACAATACCACGTCTATACATTGCTGCAAATATAAAATAAATTTATATTTAATAAAATAAAAAAATATATTTATTTTTTATTTACACACACATGTATTTATGAACTGTGTTTGTGTAGGACAATCTCAATGATCCTGCAGATAAAAAAAAACACACAGTAAACAGTAAACACAAAAGAAAAAGTCAACATTACGTGGTTCTGTGAAATACGCACAGATAATATATAAAAAAATAAAAAAAAGTGAAAATTAAACACCTCATAAGAGATATTATGTTGACGCAGTAAATGGTGAGAATTACAATAATAAACTTGTGAGAAACTATTTGTATATTTTATTTTTAATACTTTTTGTTGACGAGTGAGATTTATTTATAAAATTCAGGTCAACAAAAAAATAATTAATTCATGTTTCATTACGTATTATATCGTCAACGAAGCAAATCTTATTATTCATTTCAAGCTTCATTAATTACTGAATAATTTCAAGAACAATTACGAAATTTTATTATAACAAAAAACAATTGTGTACATATTGACAATCAAGAAATTTATTAAAATAATCTCTTTTTTTCGTTTCGAAAAAATATCTGATCTCATCTAATTTCTTTTTCTCCATTTAATATTTCTATGCATATACCTCCATCATTATTTTAGTAACAATAATAAAAAACTCGTTTTTTAACATCAAAAATGTTAATTTATAATAAAAAAAAAAATATAGGATGAGCCAATCGTAAAATCAGCAAGCTATGAAAATAATAATAATCATCAAAGCCAGTTGTGAAGAAAGAAGGCGGAGGAAGTCAGTAAAAGTAATATAAAGTGGGATTAACGATAAACAAGTTTTGAGCAAAAGGTTTTAAACATAAGCCTTAAAACAACATAAGACAGGTAAAAATATAGAAATCCTGCGCACATTTTTCAATTTTTCGAATGAATAAAATGTCAAGTAGTATACATATACTCTACAAAATTATACATTCAACAAATGGCAATAAGAGAAGAAGAGTGTCAAGGGGTGGGAATAAAACCAATCATTGACAACGAGTCAGAGAAGCCGTTGTTGGAGTGTCCATGCGTTATATTGTATGACCCTCTTACACATGTATGTACACAGCCAAGTACCCATTTGTAAATTTCACATGTATATTCATACATAAATGTATGTGCAAAAATATATATATATAAATTCGCACATAGAGGTATACACAAGATGAAATGTTGAGAATATAAATTGAGAGAAGGGGAAACTGGTTTAATGGTTGTATGCGCATAAACATAGTCTCGCTGTAGCTTTTTTTTCATCTTTTTTGGAGTAAAATGAAAGAAGAAGGGGTGTAGTATCATAACCAACACACAGCTAAATACTCCTACACAATTTAACCACAAATATACATGTATAAAGTGTATGTGTATGAAATCTCAATGTAAAGCCTTGTTAGTTCTATCTATTTTTATATAAAAAAATCTCTTTTGCTTGCGTTTGCTCATGTTACATTACGCATGCGCATAAAAATACACTGTATAAGTGAGCCAATTCCTCAGTGGCAGCTCGAATCATTAACCGGTCTCCTTGGCAACCCAGACCGACTTAAACCATTGGTTAGTTACTTATCCCCTCTTTCCCCCCTTTTGCCCCTTATTCATCCACTCTCATTGAATCAAATCTTTCAATTGCCTATATTTTTTTTTTACTTGGGCAAGTTTAACACATACAAAAATTTACAGAAAGACAAACTTACATGCAACGTACATAAGAGTAGTATATACCTCAATTGACCTATCTATTTATTTTTGTCTACTTGTTTTTATTTACCATGAAGATATCTAGATAATAATTCATAATTCGTATGTATTGTATGAAAAAAGGGTTCTGTTATTGTAGGGTTGAGCCTTGAACTTACTACTGTGTTATGAAAATGTTTGAAATTTGAATATCGTTCGATTGTTTTGTTTTAATTTTTTTTCAATTTAAAGATTAATTGTCATCAATATTTTTTTTGATGATTGAAATAAAAAGGGGAGATACATGTTGTTGCAGAGTTAAATGGCCTGGAAACAAGGCAATCTGGTTGCAGATCGTTAAGGCATAAAAAGTCCAGGGAAATGATCCTTGAAGATTTGTTTGTTTTTTTTTTTTACTTTAAAATACAAAAAATAATAATAGTAATACAAAATCCCTGCTGAGAAAAAAAAGGAAAAACTGTTGGATTCAATTGGTGGGAGTTATCTAGTATGTCTGATTGATGATGAAAAAAAAGCGGGCATTTATAGAAGTGGAAAAAGAAAAAAGGAGCAAAAAAAAAAACTGACTAATTTATATCTTAGGGAGGTAATAACGCAACCGGATAGGTCAAAGATTTTTTTATGTGATAGAGTAGTCCGCCACCCAATTCTCATTTTAATTCTAGTCTTGCGTGTGACTGTAGCATTGGGTTTAAGTTCATATATACATACACATATATATAATGGGGAGTGGAACGTGACTGCCAGACAGCTGTGCCAGTAACGTAATGAAAAAAGGAGCTTAACAATTCACTCACGCGAATAAAATTCAAAGAACTGATCAGTATCAATATTATTATAACTAATTAACTGATGATTTAAAATTGAATTTATAGCATTAAATACATACATGTTTTTTTTTTTTAATTTAAAGTTAAGTAATATTTTTTTTCGTTTTAGTAATAATAATAGTTTTTTACAAAAGAAAAATAGTATACAAAACTATGTGTACCACATGTGGCATGGTCAAATAATTTTATGAAATAATGATGAATAGTTATTTAAAAGATTGACAAGGGTATAATTTTCGCAGGTAGAAAGTAGTGGCCCTTAGAACCCAAAAAGCCGTTACGCGCCTGGCATGGCTGAACATTCAGTCACGGCTCAAAATTCTACGACCCGCTAAAGCTTAGTACTTTCTCAACTAACTTTAAGCCTTGAAGACTATTAAAAAATTATTATTACAATATCGAAAAAACATGAATTTATCAATCAAATCAAATTTCATAAAATTAACAAAAATTTTATGACAAATATTCGAAAATATCAAGCTAATTTATATTCCGGGTAAATTAGAACAATTGATACGTCCCTGTGAGCTCTTGGAATCCAAGAGAAAGAGAATATTCAACAGCAACAGAATTAAGAGAAACAAAGATAGTCAATAAATGAAAGAGGGGAAGAATTGTTAACGATTGAATGGCTCCCCCATATCCTTGAATATTCGTTTTATTAAATTCTATAGATAGTATTCTGGGCATGCGCATTTATTCTATCTTAACAGCTTGATAACCACGCCTATTTTATTATTCAACTATACCACTGGGATTTGTCGAGAATCGACCAATCGAATTTTGACATTTACAGTGTTACACAGAGTAGAGTAACCAATGAAAATTTCTGAAATTTCGAAAGCTTGGATTGCAAGGGGTTTGCGGGACAAGGGGTCTATTGAATTTTAGAATTATAGACAGGGGGGAAGAAATGAGGAAGAGGGGCGTTTGAATAATTCTAAATGCCAGGGTAGGAAATACAGCCAAAGAGGCTACATTATCCAAAAGGGAGTACGTTTTGTCAGTGTTCACAGTGCACAGTAACTTTTAGCAATATTCTTATTTTAGTTTATTTATAATTTTTTATATTGTGTATATTTATTATTAATTATGACTGATACCAGTCAATAGAATTGTAGAATTATTGTGAGAAATTGGATCAAGTTTTTTGTGAAAATACAACAATATTTGATTATTTATTGGATTAATACGCTGATTGGTGAAGTTTTAAGTGTGTGTGTGTGTGT
Source organism: Aphidius colemani (assembly GCA_030523065.1). NCBI lineage: Eukaryota > Metazoa > Arthropoda > Insecta > Hymenoptera > Braconidae > Aphidius > Aphidius colemani. The sequence continues at coordinate 1,982 of JAPYYR010000282.1, read as the reverse complement.
GTCAGTCATACTATGGATGTGTATGCAACTGTGTTGATTTAAGCATACTGCGCAATCGCAATGTGAGTAAACATATATATCCAAGCTTTATTTTTTCTTTTTAATTCTAAAATTGTTTATCAATATATATTTTTTTTTGAATCGATAATAAAAAATCTTGACGATGTATCTATATTGAAATTTATATAAAAGAATAGAAGAATAAAATAATTTGATAATAAATAAATATATAAAATTGAGGAAATATATTATAGAGAAAAAAAAAAAACGGAAGAGACCTCTTGAGACTCAGGGATGTACGTATTTCAAAACTCTCCCTGTTCATTATTTTATTATTAAAATTTCTTATTTTGTTTACAAATAGGTGTGCTAACTTTTCATCACATGATTTATTTTAATACATATTGTATAAAATAATAATCATAATTATTAATATTTTTCGATTATATTTTTATTTTATATAAAGGTGTTAGTCAGCCTGGATTCGTCTCCCTCCGAATATATTTCATTTATTATTCTCCCTTGAATCTTTTTTTTTTTATTCTTTTCCTTTTTTTAAGCCTAATCTTTCCTCTTTTGTTGAACCGTAGGGCATTTTTCATCCTTGTTTAGCACCCTAATTTTGCGAAATTCCCCTTTGGCAATAGTACTACACTTTAATTCTCCCGCCCTAGTGAAGGGCGGTGTAAGGGGAGATATATATATACAGTGTCCCCGAGGGTGAAGACTACGTTTATTCAACAGTAGAAGAGGGAGTTATGGTGGAATTAGAGATGGAGGGATTAAACCAACAGCATTGTGCAATATATTTTTATTTATTTTTTCCTTTTTGCATTAATGCACTAGTGTGTGTACATATAAAATCCCCTCTACTGTAGATTTTTTTTTTCCAATTCAACGCTTACTTATGGTGGTTTTGGCTCAAGACGACATTTTGTTCTTTGATGATTTCAAAATGGATAACAAACTTCATTCTTTTCCCCCTCTATATTAGCAAACTACCACTGTCCAGTTACAACTCTTTTTTTTTTTTTTAAATTGAAATAATTTACACATGTTTATCGTCGACCATACATTAAAAAATAAAAAAAAAAAATGTCTGGTGTACACCCCGATACTTTGACTGCTCCACTAATTATATTATCATTAATGTATATTAAATTGAGTATGGTCATAGCTATAGTCTATTTACTCATTAAAGATTAACTTGCTCCAATATGAATAAAGTTAAAATTACTGTCATATAAAGATATCGAAATAATATTATATTTATTTAAGTTTCATTAAAGAGACATTTTAAAGCACAACTGAAATAATCATTTTCCATATCTATAAGATTATGTAAATATCTTTATGTCAACAAATGCAAGTCAAATTGTATATATATATATGGTTAAAATATTAGATACTATGACCGTTCTACTGAGTTTTAATTTTCTTCGATCTTTGAACCCTGACATTGTTCAAAACACATTCAAACAGCAACTTTTTCAGTGGGTGTTTGCAAAATTTCTTACAAGGTCTGATTAGGTTCTCAACTGACTAGTTATTTAATTCTAAATTTTTTTAGAATCACATTTGTTATTGTTGCTGTATTTTTTTTTCTTTTTCTTGCAATTTGTTTGCTTTTTGTTATTTTTTTTTCTGCTCATTCTATGCATGATTAAATTTCACTCTACGAATTTTTTTTTTTTTTTTTTTTTTTTTTTTTTTTTTTTTTTTTTTTTTTTTTTTTTTTTTTTTTTTTTTTTCCTTTTTTATTTTTTTTTTTTTTTTTTTTTTTTTTTTTTTTCTTGTTACATTTTAATATACATTTTCAAGGATATACTTTTTCGTTTATTTCAATTAATATTATGTATATAATTAAATATATTTAGAGATACGACTGTTATTGCGAAGAAGAAAAAAAAATAATATCAATTTTATAATTTGAAAGAGAAATAGTTATGTCTCAAGCTAAAATAAACGAGTTATTTTTTTTT
>JAPYYR010000281.1:0-68249 GCA_030523065.1 Aphidius colemani | reverse complement strand
TTTATTATTTCTCCGTTAACGACAACAATAAAAAATTCAAAATAAAAAAAAATGTATAAATTTTTATTTTTCTAATTGAAAAAATAGCTCAAATAAAATATATCACATCCTTTCTAAAGGAGCTGATCTTAGATGCCTTTGTCCTTGATCCCATCGCTTGGAAAAATACATCTCAGGTCTATTCTTCGAAACAAACCGAGACGTGTTTCATTATAAACTCATAAAAAAAAATAGCCATAAAAAAATATCCTCAACATTTTTTTTTTCTTCATAATTATAATAAAATAAAAAAATAAAATGTAAATAATTTTTAAAACTCAATTAAGTACATAAAATATATATCAATTCAATTTTGCCAATTCATGTGGCCCTTGTGTTGATAACTGATGTGTAAAAATGAACTTAATTTACTTCAACAGATAACAGAGCAAATTGTAAAAATATGGGTAGCCAATTTCTCTTTTTTTTCGTCTTTCAATATATAAAAATTTTACCGGAAATTCTTTGTCCAATAAAAGAACATATATGGTATTATTTTTTCGTATCTTTTATTTTATATAATATGATGTTCATATTGCTGACTATATTATTATTGTTGCTGTTGTTGTTGTAATATTTATAGTGAGGTTTTGCTGTTTGATACTAAGCTAGCCGGTGTATATGGCAGGTCACGCGATTCATCATTGCCCACCTGTACCTACACACATATATATCTCATCATCATCATCATCATCGTCTTGATCATCATCATCATCATCATCAACGACACACCAGGTTTTAGAACCGAGGCCGGACCTTCGACCACACGCATCCGCCGAGGACATGCACAATACCATCTATTTAAAAGTTTTATATTTAAAAACACATCTTCCGCTTTATTATTTCATTAATTTTATATAATGCTCATTCGCAGCTGGCGACTTGTGGCAATTAACGATTAATTTATTTATTATTTCTTTCAAATATACATGGCAAATTTTTATGAAAAATTTTGATTCATTAAATGACCATTGAATATTTTCAACTGAAAAAAATATATATAAACGTGACTATTCTTTCAATCAGCGCAACATTTTCTTTTACTTTATACCGGATGATAACGGTTATATTCAAGTGGTTTTTTTTCTATTGATTTTCAAGGGAATATTCTATGGGTTTAATTGAATATCATGGATATGAAATTTATAAAATTTATATTGTTATTATTTGTCAAATTGATAAGATTTTTTATTGTTTTACTGGAGTATTATTTTGAGAGTTACGAGAGAGTCTGGTGTAAAGAGAACGACTAGGGATCGTCTGCTTTTCGTAATCTTCACACCGGAAGTTGGCACCCCACGCAGAATAAAAGGGCGTGGTCCTCAGTTTGCAATATATATATATCTAAACGCAAGAAGAACCGAGCTTGCGCGAGAAGAATACCTTTTTATTTTATACAAAACTATTTTCAAGGTTTTTTTATGTTTTAGTCATGTGTGTGTGTTTATTTTATCTCAACAGATCAAAAGATTTAAAAAGAAATTCAAAAATAAAAAGGACAAAGAGAAATAATAAACATGAAAAAAAGTTTTCAATAAACAAATGAATTATCAAAGTGGCAATTGATATTGTTATGTTCTATTTTTTCAATTATTTATTTATTTAAATAATTAGACTGTATGAATTTCAGCATCGGTTTGCTGTGCAATTATTATATTCCGTCTTATTATTATTGCTTGTTCCAGCAGCACCTGTTACTCGAAATTCAAAAGTCAAGTTATATATATATTTATAAATATAAAATATATATAAGCTGTCAAACAACTTTGCTTTCAGCATGTTATTATTGCAAGTAACACTCTTTGCAACTTTTATTTCTACCACCATCACTATCATCATCATCAAGTTAATGCAAATATCGTATTCAACATCTGAAATGATAAATCCAGCGCGTGTCAACTAATTAAGGAAATAATTTAAACTTTGCATCAAAGTATACAAAATATACTTTGAAAAATATTCAAACAATTTTATTTTACAAAATTTAAAACTTTAAAGTTATGTATTTTGTATTTTTAAGATTAAAAAATCGTGAGGATGCCATTTATGCAGCATCTGGCATACAAAATTGCCACATGCCCTGACACTTGAAAAATAATTATAAAATTAATAATGAATAAGTTGTAGAAAAAAAGGTGATGCTTTGTTTTGATTTATTTATTTTTTTTAATTTATAATATTCAGCGAAGTGCGTAATGAATGGCTAAGTTCAAGCGAGTATGTTCGCCAGTTCGCCATCGAATCGAGACAGTGTTTTATAGGCAAAAGGGAAGTGAAAATAAATAATAAAAAAAAATAGACATAGAATTGTCGTGTTATGTAGTCTTCGACGCATCTACAACCACCAAACACACTTCATCGTTCATTCGACGTAAAAATTCGCTGACGCGAAAGATAAAAATTGCCTGAGCGGGTGAAACTTTGCCAAGCGAAAATAAAGAGCCGATACGTGGCTTCAAAAGGGGTGCTGAAAGGGGTTGATTATGTCAGCCTGGAAAGTATCATTTTAACTGGGATTATCATATATTTTTTTTTATTTTCCTTGATTATAATTTAATTGTTGAAAAATAAAGAAAACATTTTTTTTTGAAATTTCCAAGTGTCTTGAGTGAGCTGTGTGAGCTCGGAGTATCTTACAATCTTCGGCACAATGCTTATACTTTTGAGATAGCAGAGGGAAGAAAATGAAAAAAAAAACGAGATAATATATTGAGAATATATTGAGAATATAAAAGAGAAAAAAAAAAATTGTGTTGAAAATGAACGCGTGACATCCTATCTTACTTCCGTCGCCCTTCATTTTTCGACAAAGTAAAAGTTGTCTGTGACTCTTTGGAGGGTGCTTTTCCTCCTCAATCCTCTTTAGCGAGCTTTTGCGCGTGTCTTCTACTCACCATCCAACGACAATATATTCTATATATATTTTTTGAATTTACAAACTTGAAACTTTATACCGGAGTTGACTACAAAACTACCCCGCAGCCATACAATCTATTTTTTTTTTTTTTTTTTTTTTTCTTCACTTTTTTGTCTGTGCATCCCTTATTTCTAACGATTACCATTGAAAGCCCCACCTTTTACACGATATACATATATTTTCTACTTTGTCGATCGATACTTTGCCCATCTACCTCCTCATTTCTGAACACACACAGACGCAATATCTACTCACTCACTTCAGAGTTCAGTCTTCCTCTGTATCCAAAAAATTCAAATAATTCTTTTTTATTTCATTTTTTTTCCAACACTTTGTGTACATATTTCCTCCATCATGCTCTACACACCTTTTCGTTCAATCGTTATATATTAAAAAATTTCAATTCGTAAAGCATGCAAAGTGTTTTTATTTTTTAAATAAAATTCAACTCGTGCATTGCGTGTTTAAAATATCTATAATTTTTTTTGCTCTATTTAATCATTTTGTTATTCCAATTTATCTTTTATTTAAAAAAATAAAAAAACAAATTTTTGTGACGTGGTACTGCTGCTGTTGGACAGGGGGTTATTTGAAAATGAAAAAATGAGTTCTCACGAGGTAATATAACCGGTGTGACGAGATACACATGAGCATTGTCAAGTATCACATCAACAATATATTTTTTTTTTTGTATTTCAATGTTAAACTAAAAATTCCGTCTCTTAATTTGCCATTATTTTAACTGTATTTTTTGTATTCTTGAAATGAAATTGTTGGGATTATAATTGTTGTCTATTGTTGGTGTTGGGTTGTTACAATTGTACGAATAGAAGGATAATTAGCCAGTGCAAGGAGGCACAACGAGCCTCATATATGCAACCAAGTTGCTGGTTTGTTGCTGTTGTTGTTGATGTAGTTGATGTAGTTGGTGTAGTTGGTGTATCAGTGTGTCAGTTAATTTCTCGGTGGAATAAACGACGAGTGCGTGTCGTTTGACGAGACTACGATGAGAGTTGAATAAAAAAAATGAACGAAAAAGAGTTTGTGTGTCGAGACAGGAAGCCATAGGTTTAGATAAGATCAGCCAACTTGAAGGTTAATATAATGTTCTCATCCCCCTTTGGTCAAGCAACGCAATTCCCTTTTACCTTGTAATATTTACCCTCTCTTATATAGTAAATTTGTTATTATTTTCATCCTTATCCATCAACTCGTTACACCCCATAAAACCTGTGTATACTATTCCCTTCAACGACTAGCAATAACTGACACGGACCCTAGCCAAAATTGCGTCGTGATTTTCACGGCTGTATGTACAAATATAAAGTCTCTCTTGCATATACATATGTATCAGTCTCGTCCTAAGTAATCTTTGACTTTCTCGATATGCCGCACACAGAAATAAACGCATGTTTGAGCAATCAATTTAAACTTTTGATAATTAGTACAAATTCACGAGCAGCAAATGTTTGCCAAGAATGATTTAGGATATGTCTCACCACATTTTATCCTTTTATCCTTATGAAGACATAAAAATATCAAAAAAATGATCAAAAATAAAACACTTTTGATGTATATGAAACTCTAAGTTGATGACAATTTAGATAAATTTTATTAAATATTTGAAAGTTTGAAAAAAAAAAACGAAAGTATAAAATATATTTATTACAGATTTATTTTGGTCAATCAAATAGTTTTATTTGAGAATCCGATTTAACAAAATGAAAATAAAAATTCAAGGATTGTATCAAACAATATGTGTTAGCGAGGTCAAAAAATTTATTCATGCGAAACTAAATTGTGGATGTATTTTATGTGCAATGTATACATGTATTTGGGTGATTTTATATACATACACACATGGTATTCCAATTAACATGCTTCTCAGCCGACAAAGGAAACACACACCACATCGAAGAGTCGTTCAAAAAGCCTAGTGCTCGGTGGGTCTAGAGAACTGTTTATATTTTATTTATTTATATTTTTTTTTTTCTTCACTTTCATCGTATAGTCGTTGTGGGTACAGAGTTTATGATACAGTTGGCAATGTTGATGGCCAGAGAGAGCTATAGGCCTGTAGCCAACAAGAGGAAGTAGAAAAGATATAAAAAAATATGAAAAAAAAATAAAAATGGGTGAGTTATATTTTGCTCCTACGGAAACCTCTAGCTTCAAAGAGAACGACAAATTGAATATTAGCACCGTTATAACCCTCGTTGCTTTTATTCTTCCAAAAACTTTTTACCACCCTTCGAAAAAATGAAATTTTCTTTTTAGTATAAAAAAATAAAATAAAAATTTATGTAAGAAAAAAGAATAGTCCATTGAAATAAAGACATCAAATAAAATACATATAGAAATGTGATTATTTTGTTTGTCTTCGAGTATTTTTTTATTTATTTTTACCTAAATGTCGATATGTTCAGAAATTCGTGTTAAAAAATTGACAACAGCTGTCTTTGAGCTCGCAAAAGTAAAAGTATATAATATATGCATTTTAAGAGTAATATTACAGAGTAAAAAATTTTTCGCTATATATACATGTAGCAAATAAGTTTGTGGGTTCTATACACATTCAATCGATCGTGTGCCCTGACGATCCTGTTTGGAGAATAAAGAAGGCGCGTGCCTGCCGCAGCTGTCGCAAAACTCGTCGACTTTAGCCGCACTGTACTCTCTGAGCACATCAGTTATCATAAATATAAATATATTGTAAAAAGTAATAACAGAATATACAAAAAAAAATCAACAGCATGCATTTTTAATCCAAATACGGGCTACAAATAATTGCCTCGAATAGAATTCGAAATTAATGTCGCAATAATTATACATGGATTAATTTATAAACAGACAAATTGTCTTGTAACTTTTTATTATTTTGAGCTTGTAAATATTTGATCGAGCTGATAATGGATAAAAATGTCTAATGGCAGTGGTAATACCATTTTGGACACTTATTCAACGAATAAAGAAAAAAAAGGCTTTATATCGAGATCGAAAAGAAATCGAGTTATAGAAGCAATATGAAGATTTATGAGCCAGAACCTATAGTAGTAGCCTGGAAATGACAGCAAAGTTTAAGGGGAATTTATGGAGGTACAGCAAATTGGCCCTTTCGGGAGTTCTATATGGAAAAAGTGTGAGAGAGAAGAAAAAGAGTATAAATTATTTTATGGTCATATTGGAACATGCTAAAAGCAAAATCTAAAAAAACTCCTCTTTTGAATAAAACCTTTTTGCGAAAAAAAAAATGTCCAAGCTAATGAAGAAACAAATTTAATAAAAATTATTATCGAGAGATGATTTATCATCATGGTTTTCCATGTATTAATTGATTCTTTTTTTTTAAAATTATAATTTTTAACTAAACAAAAAAAAGTCTTGTCTCGTATTGAATTTTTTATTTTCTTGTATTTTTTGTTGTTACAGGACAAAAGTACTGTCAACTAAAATTGTACACGAAGGGGATAAACTAGCAAAACTATATTTGAGTGTAGAAAAAAAAGAGTAAAAAAAATAGATGGGCGAAGGGGAGAAACACGTGGCCCACCCTACACGCTGGACCCAACTATATACTTGCTGTAAACGACACATGGCGAGAAAAGATAAAACCATAGGCGCGTGTCAGACTGAATGAGATCGACGAGTCGTGATGGCGACAAGGGACCGTCAAACTGAGGAGAGGAGTGTTGGGGTTACAGATATTTCATACGATATTTTGGATCCACCGAGATTCCAATAAGTTTTTTTTTTTTTTTTTTTTTTTTTCTTTTCATATTTTCTTCTCACTTCATATGTATGAAACGTCTATAGCCCTAATCAAGCAGTGCTCTCATTCCATCATCAATAATTCTTGTATCAAAATTGACAAAATTATATGAGGGTTGTAAAGCTCATAAAGAATATCATGCATATGAAATTAAGCACGTACTTTATTTATTTTTTTTTAACTTTCGACTTTATTTTTTTGATTAAATAAACGACCGGCAATAATATATTAGCAAAATAAAAGCAATTATTATCAAACATCTTCTCCGCAAAATGTAATTTCTGTAAAAGCATATAATTCAAAAGGAAAAAGAAAGAAAAAAGTATTTACACTGACATTAGTCAAGTTGCTTTTCAAACATACTGTTAACTTTTTCGTATTCTTTTTTTCGTAGCAAAAGATTTCTCAATGTCTTTGTGATGGATTAAACATTTTATTGATTAACAAGCGAACAAATGTTTGAATGGTTTAATCTTTGTGACGTCAGAAGTAGTAAAAACAATAAAAGATCAAAGTGTTTCTATAATTTCATGAACTGATCTAAACACAAAATGCATTTCATAAATTTATTATTATTTGTATAATACCATACAATAGATAATAAGCATGCAAATTGAGCTTTGCGATGAGCGCACAATCTTCATGCATTACTGACATATAGAGCGATTGTATTAAAAAAAATAAAAAAAGCCCCGAAAGGGTTGTACAAGTCTAAAATTCAATGGGGTAGATTTTGCATGCATTCGTGAAATTAAGTACAGAGGGTTAGGAGTAGATATATGTATGTATCGATGGGCTAGAGATGATGTGTATGCAATATGCAATACACAGGGGTCCGTCGAATTGTGGGAGAAATTTACAAGCCAGCAGCTGAGGGAAGAAAATAAAAAAAGGGTGTGTAGCTTGATCACGTTGAATCGAAACGATGGATTACTTCGCCACAGGGTGCTACTAATTTAATGACCACTCACTGATTGCCAATACACGCATAGAGACATACAAGTCCAGGACCTCAATGTAACTCTTTTTTGAATTCTTTTCTCTTACTCTCTCAGTACCTCCAACAGTTAGATTAAGCTTTTATATATATTTTACCTCGTAATGTCTTATGCTCAAGTCAATAAGAGAAACTTAAAAAAAAAAAATAAATAAAAGAAACAAGTTTGTGGTTGACCGTGAGAGAAACATTTGAAAAACATAAAAAACAAATAAAAAAGCTTTGAAACCATATATCCTTGAACCCTTGCAAAATAAGTTAAACATAAATTTATTCATCGTCGATTAAACGTGATTGTATTCTACCAGCGATATCATTTCCGACAATCATCATGGGGTTTCTCATATAGACAATGTGCAGCTCTATATTATGCACCATCGCACACGCATTAGCATTCCATTTTGAATTTTCTTCGAGCATCTCCTTTTTCGTTCGAAGGAACCATCCTGCAGTATGTACGTGCAAACTATTTAATATATACTAATTTAATTCTAATCATAAGAAAATATATATCTTGAAAGTTTGTATAGTTGGCAAAATGAAAGATGAATAAACTTGACCAAAATCTAAAGTCCTTTTGAACACTGAATTATATGAAACACGCGCTGTAGCTTGAATCCAAAGATAACCGCACGAGAATGGAACGTGCGTAGCATCACAAAGGATTTACTATACCCAAATATAAATTTATATATATATACATAGGTATAAGGTACACTTTGTACATACACACTCACTCATTCTCGTCAGCCATGACTCATACTTGGCCCCTCTTGTCTCTGACATTTTGATCCCCTCGACCACCTTCATTTTGATTCTAATTCAGGGTCCAGTTCTCAATCGGTGGGTCGACTAGTAGAGTTTTTTAAAATGCACACACTGCAAACTGCATTCAACTCTTGCTGCTACAGTTTGTGAAGGGCGATGCATTTTTTACAATACCCACCCTAGACTGATGATCACGAAAAAATATTTGAAACCTTTTTATTCTGATAATTATTTCGCTAAATAAAAATGTTTCATTAGCCACGAAATGATAAGGATATTGTGCTTTATTATTTTTTTTTCAAATTATTGCAACAATAATCGGTATAAGATAAAAATAGAAAAATCAAAATGATAATATCGATCAGTGTAGGGGGCGCCCCGTTGGGTGAGCACAATTAATGTATCCTGCATCTGTTCCTGCACTATGGTCAAAGCGCATGGTATAACGCCGCATAGCAAGTATAATAGTCTGCTTATGGATCCGTACCACCGTGGGCGATTATTCGGTCTTTGAATAAAGGGATGTATATATGCGCCGAGACTGCTGAGAGCCAACCATCTATACTTATTTTTTTGTTATATAGAAAACTTTCGTGCTGAGCTCATGTACACATGGATATATTTTGATGATGTTGGAGTGTTGTATATTCGTATATAAACATTATACACACAGCCGTACTTAATCATTATCAATATTGAAAATATGAAGAAAATAGTTTGCCAGTAAATTTTAACGCAAATCGAAAGGGGAGTCCCTCATTTTAAGGGATAATGACGGGGGTAGTTTAATATTAAATTGCAGACACTGACCAATCTGTCAGTGAGAGTGATGGTTACTTTGAAATTCTATCTAAACTAGCATTAGCAATCGACAGATGCCTTGAAATTAAATAAATCTATCTTCCTAGATCACGAAAAAAAAAGAAAAAACTACCGAAAACCACAAATGTCATTAAATGCGATGTCTTGAATGATTTTACTTTGCTAAATTGCTCGATACTATATACTGCTATGTGGAAGATGTACATTTTTCAAAATACAAAACTCTTTACAAATCAGTAATTTAAATTGAAATAAAATTTATACACGTACATTTATTTTTATTGCTTGTATATATATAATTGTGATTGCTAGTAATTTTATCATTCCAATTCTTTCGAAGGATCAATAACAATTCGACTTTTCTTCCTCCAGGAACAAAGTTTTATTTTTTTGCTTCCTTTTTTTCATTTCACGTAGTACACTTATTCGTGATCAATGGACTTCTCGTGACTGAAATACATCAGAAAATATCCACGCCCTCTTCCCTCATGGGTTTCTTCAATGTATATAGATATATATAAATATTTTTTTTACCACTGGTAAGATCATTGTCCGCGAACAGAAGGCATACAACAAAAAGTATATAGAAAAAATATAATAAAAAGGAAAAAAGCTGAGACACTCGATGGAATTTTTAAAGGGCTCAGTTAAACAACATCAAAATTGTTGGACGAAACATAACGATCTTGTAAAATGTTGTGGCAACATTGTTCGTATGTATTTATTAATTATCTGTAACAGATTCTAATTGAAAGCCAATTACGGTATATCGATGACTTTTTCATTTTATTGTTGTGAAGAACATCAGATTCGATCGAGAGTCGTTACAACTTGCGAGGTCTCACGATCATGAAGAAGAACGAAAGTGCCGCCAACGAAGAGAAAATTAAATGGCCATAAGAAACATCAACTAAAAATAATGCAAGTGGAAAAAAAATCAGAGAGATAAAAATGGTTTATATGGTTTATCGAACAAAATGTGTATCGATTAGTGGTATCCAGACTTGAGAGGTCAGCTTATAGCGTAGTTATAGGGCTTTTTTTTCTTTTTTCTTTCTTTCTCCCTATTTATTCTATCATCCCTCGAATTTTTCTCCGCTTTTTTTTCTATTTTTTTTTATTATTTACTTCCACACTATCGTTTTTCAACGAGGGTTGAGTTTTCAGGCTGTCAGAGAACCGTGGAAATCTTTCCACAATTCATCGCTCACAAGGGTCATAATTGAATCAGCTGATATTTTTAATAACCACATAGTTTGTGTGAAAAAATAAAAAAAAAACAACTAATGAACTTATGGCAAATGTTTGAACATGGTTCAGATAAATAATGAAATAAAAAAATTAGCAATAAGTTAGAACAATAATAATAAAATGTAATAAAGAAGCGAAGACAACGCGAAAAGTGCCGAGTGCAATTTTATGGTTTCTTAATGGCACAATGAGGATGGCAAAGCACCCGGCTACTGAGATTTTTCTACTTGCGCTTTAACCTGACTTGAATGAAAAAAAAAAAAGTAAAAAAAAGGTAAGTTTTATGAGGGAGCTGAAAGCAGCTGAAAAGACGAAACGAAAGGTGAAGCAAAAATGCGGGATAAGTCGAAGTAGGGTCTTTTAAACTCAAGGATTCGTTTTTATTTTTTTTTTCATGATGAAGTATATAAAGAATGTGAAAGAACATAGAAGCCATTAGAATAGTAAATGCCTCTCAAAATGGAGCAGAATATTGAGACTTAAATATACATCAGTACATCGAGTCATTTATTTTTGCTCTTCTTTCGATGATAATGACTGTGCTCGGAGTTATAAGGATACTGTAAGAGAAAAATATTTTCTCTCGAGGATTAAATTTATGTTGGGCTCATTAACGTGTCGATAGATGTCTTTGACATCAAGTTTATTTCGATCCCAGTCAATTTTCTAATTGCACGCTTGACTCAACTCTTGCATCCGGTGTCATCGATTTAATGTAATTTTTAATTTTTATTTCATCGCAAATCTATGAGAAAGTTGTTGCTGTACATCAAGTACAAGTTGAATTAATTATTTTTTAATCCAATTGAAAGTAACGAGTGTGACGTTGATCATTTTTGAAAAGCATAAAAATGCAAAAAAAATCAACAAACAGACGTGCCTGGATATGCTGGTATGCAAGTTGCAACTTAAAATGTTGAGAAGTTGTCGAGTTTTGATTTAGTTTGCAATTCAAAAATGAAATAAATCGATTTTCACCACAGGCAAGTTCACAGCACTTATCTTGAAATACCAGGAATATATTTTCTCGGGTTTCTTCACAGCGGGATGTTTAAAAACCTTGGTACAATTTGGGTCGTCAAAAAGGTCCAAGCCATATAAACTACCATTCAAAAGGTGTTTATAAAAAGTAAACTTTTAAAACACAGTTCTTTCTATACATAAAACCAGTTTTTTTTATTTTTTTTGTTTCGTTTTTTATTTTTATTTTAATGCCTCTTTTGTGATGGTTTTGAGTGGATAAAACGAGCAGACAGGAGCCAAATTTGCCTCTTTTTCTATCTCAAGTTTAAAGTAATTTTCAAAAATCAAAACAAAAAAAATTCATGTGGTTACATGTTCATTGATGCATTTAAATATTTATATAAAAAATATAGAAAGCAAAAAACAAAAACAAAGCTTTGATTAATAGATAAATGTGAGGAGAAAAAAATTGTACCCACGAAAAGGCGTGGCATATCGTGACAGAATCGTTAAATTATAATCAAACGTAGAAATAAATAAAACGAGATAAAATAAAAATAGAAAAATATTGTTACAACAGGAAAAAAAGCAACAAATCGCAGGGAAATTATGACTAACGTTTGTGTGTGTGTGTGCAATTAGTAATTGTAATATTTTTCCTTGGCTATTCTGATGATCTCACATCCTCATCTTCAACACTCGACGTCATTATAGATTCTTTTTTTTTTTTTTATAATAATAATTCTCCCTAATCAGGACATTAAATATGCAGTAGTACTTTACAGCAACTACTTGAATTTTTTTTTGCATTCATTCATTTTTGTTTTAAATATTAAAAAACTCACGAAGTATGACTTTACATTGCGTGTGCGTAAACATGATATCATGCAGTCGAAGCAAAAATTTTATGTAGTTATTAAAAAAATTTTTAAAGACTCGTCTCTATGAAGTAAACAAATAAATGATAAATATATTTAATGAGTGTTAATTCAAAAATTACAACTTGCTGGTAGAAAAGAAAAAAAAAAAATTACAAAATTTAAAAAACCGATAAAATTTTATTTATAAATTTCAAAAAATTATAATAAATTAATATTTTTTAATAAATAGAAGTGAATCGAAGCAGGTGGCTTTTTGATGAACACAGGTTTTTTTTTTATGTTCATTATAAACTTGTTTATTACGTGTTAGAAAGGATGAGCATTGGCCATGAGAGGGCGCCCAAAATTGGCAAGAAAATATTCGAGACAAAAGTGGGCAGAGGTCCCGCGGGATAAAAGGCCCCTTCGAAGCTGAATCCTTTTTGCAATTAGTAAAACCGGACGAACGAGTTTTCAGGCAAAAGCATTCCGCAAATTTTGAGTTAGTCCCCACCAATTTCGCTTTTTTCTCTGTCGTCGCACCCTACACAAAATCGAGCAAATCGATAAGTTTTCAAGTATATATTTCAACGCATATAATATATATAAATGCACAGACTGAAAAAAAAAGGAAACAAAGAGTCAAGCAGATTTCAGAAGACTAAAAAATAAATCGGACGAATGGTAGACCAAATAATAATAAAAAAAAATACAACAAATGAAGCACCTCTCTAATTTCGTCCTGCCAAAAAAATTCAAAGCAGTTTAATTTCAATCAAATTGCTTATAGCAACTGCCCGGAAAAAAACAGTTATTTTGTGGGGAAAAAAATTCTGTTATTTCATAATTCATTAGATTATTAATGTTCATTTAATAATGCAAATACAAACAAAGTGTTTTTATGTCATTTCAAATGTTATCTCAAATAAGTTTTCAAGGACTTGACCTTGTTGAGTGTATCTATAAATATTTTACCGGTATTAAGAGAATAATTAAGAAACAGGATAGTGAGGAAAAAATGAACAAAAAAAAAAAAAAAAGAGTAAAGTGAGCATGGCTGCACATTGATCGACTGAAAATCTTGGGGATGGATAATGAGCTCTGTTAATTAACTAGCTATGCAGGGGGCTCCCTAATTATTATTTTTTTGAACCTTTTGATCACCCAGTTCATAACGTTACACTAGTTGAATATGTAAAATAAAAGTGGTATGAGCTTAATCAGTTTGATAATTATCCTCCAGTTCCTACAAGTATCAGAGAAGAAAAAAAATATCATTTGAATAATGCAACGTATGATAACAACAATCAGCATAAAGTAACTTTTTTTTTTCTTTCTTTTTGCAAATACTTCACACACAGTAGGCATAAATGTAATTCAAAACGTTCACGTGAAATTTAAAACCAAAACTGATATTCCAGCACGCATAATATTTGCTTAATTAAATATTTAGTATAATTTTTTAATAAAAAAAATGACACGTGATTGGATAACTACAGCTATAAATCATAATAAATGATGGGAAAAAAAATATATAAAAACATATTGAACGAATGGTTCGTGTTTGTTGTTTGTCCTCCGAGACAAATTTTGCAGAAATGGTGTGACCTTCTGGGTCCTCGAGGGTCCAGTCAAAACATATTTAAAACTAAACATCTGAGATTACAAACTTTTTACGATCTAAACTTTCTAAAAATATAAACAATTTATTATTATTGTTGTTGACTTTGTGACAAAAAAAAAAGAAAAGAAAGTCAATTAATTTATTTATATTTTTCGTGTTATTTGAGGTAAAAAAATGTAAAAAAAATAATCTCATTTTTCATTTGAGTATGCTTGAAAGTCCTTGATGATTCATTCATTTTTATTTGCAAAAAAAAAAAAATAAAAGCATTTATGAAGTACAAATATCGCATAATAATTGAAAAATTTTTAAAATATTTTTTTGAAAATACAATTCAACCGAGTACAATGCTCTTTATTCGTAAACATAAATGATAAAAAGAAAATTCAGAAAGATGATAAAAAGAAGAATTCAGAGAGATAATAAAAGGAAAAAAAAAAAAATAAAATAGTCAAGTTTATTAATATGTCAAAGAAAAATGGGCTGTTGCCCTCGAGTTACCTAAGTAACTTGTGCTCAACAACGACGCTGTATAAACACAAGTACATATTAAAGTTGTTAACGTGTGTTGAATAAGTAACATACGTGCGATATCTGCATGTACATAAGGCACACACAAAAACAGAATGATGTGGTGGATAAAGTTTTCATCGTTAACTCTTTTTACTTGCTCAAACTGATTATCAGTAAAAGTCGTTATCAAAAGTAAAGATATACGTTAAACATTCAGCCAAGTAAAGTTCATTGCTATTGATGTTATTTTTAATTTTTATTATTATTAAACTCTCAAGATTATGATAAAAATTTCGATATAATTTTAACTATCTATTCATGAAATGATAAAACACATTTTTGAGAAATAATATTCCTAAAAATCAAATGTTTAATTGAGTATATTCGCAGCGAGTTTTCAGGGAAATTTAGATGTAAATGTTTTAGTATTTATTTGTGTGCCGACATGTGTGTGATTTGATTAATTTTTTACAAATGAAAATAGTTTGTTCTGTAACATGAACGGATTGCAGTAACTTGATTACGCTGATTTCAGTACTTTTGACTTTCCATAATGGCTGACATCAGTTTCACTCGGTGGATTAAATTAGTCATAATAATTTTTTAAAAAAAATCACCAACACTAATTTAAAATGATACAACTAATTTAATTTTTTTTTTGTTAATATTTTAATTTAAATTTTAAAATTGTGGCTTTTTGTAAATTAAAATGACCTGTTGATGATTTTGCAACTAAAAATATTTATTTTAATGACAAGTGCAGTTAAACTGTCTCATGACACGTGAAAAAATAAATTAAAATAAAAATTAAAATATTTTGTTGCTTAATAACATGTTGGCATTGCGAAATATATTTTGTTTAGACTGGAATTAGATTTGTGACTTACTTTACCCCAGCAAAAAGAGAGTAATAAAGTTAAAAAAAAAGACTATATTTCAACTCGAGGCCACGTTTATATTGAATTTTAATTTGACGAGAATGTCAATAGACTTGTGAGTATTCAACTTTCAATTTCATGTAATCAATGATCCCAGCATTGATGAAAAATAAATATACATCACAAGACAATTTAACTTTAAATAAATGGCCTGGTATTTAATCAACCAAACAATAAAAATTATAATTAAATTGAATTTATCCAAAGTTTATTATCAGTCTTGATGATGTTTATTTAAATTATCAAATACTTGTAGCTGCATATTAGAAAAATATATAATTTATAAATAAACAAGTAATAATGTTGAATTTAATGAAAAAAATAATAACAATATTTGTGGTAATTAAATGTCAAGTTTGTCGGTGATACAAGTGTGTGAAAAATGATATGATAAGCGTACATGTGATGGTGGTAGTCATGAACGAGGATAAGTGAAAAGATAAGATCTCAAAATGCTTGTGGCAAAAGTAAATTGTGATACAGTCAAATTACAAATAAAATTCTCGAGAATATAGTCAGTATTTAATTATTTGTTTCAATTTATTATTAAAAAACAAAATTATAAATAAAATTGACGTAAAAATTGATGAAAAAATTCAAAAAAAAATGATTTTATCTTTAAATTTATGTAAAATGAGATGTTGCAATTTGCAGAATAATTTTTTAATTAGATTAAATATATATTTATGTGTTTCAAGATAAATTTTATATATTATTTGTGACAATTTCAAGTTTTTTAATGTAAAAAAAAAGTGTTTGCCTGGCTATTTATTCCTGGCAGTAATATAATAAAAATAGACACACTAATAACGACCGTTCTAATACTTGGGCTTAATCTTTTTCATTATATTTTTTTTAGCTTGAAACCTACACACTTTGGAGGATATGTTCATTAGCAGATATATTTCTACACAAACAAAGATGAAAGCAATATGTAGCCTACTCATCATTTGCAGGCACGATATAAACTTTCACTAATTCCGAAGCTAAATTTTATTATTATTCCAGCTGATTGTATAATGTTGTATGACTGATCATTTAAAAGCCATTAAATCAATCTACAAATTATCATTATCCAACAGATTAAAAATGATTTTTTTTTTCTTCAAAATAAATGACAAAATAAAGGTCAGTAATATCGAGATTAAATATTTTTCATTTTGTGTAAAGTGATGTGTTTAATTTTCGATGTTATCAATTACTTGGCAGCTGTGTATCGAAGGGCTGTCAGTATGATAAATATTTTTCAACTCTCAATAATATATTGTTGCTAATTTTGTAATATTTTTTTAAGGCAACTTTATGATGCAGCTGTGTCTCAAGCTGAAACCGTTTTTACTATTTTTATTCCGAAAATGTCTGCGAATTCAACAGTGTCGTTGTACTTTGATAGATAAAAGGGTTAATTGTTTTTGAGTTCAAAATTTCAATGTTTAAATGAATTTGGTTTAATGGAATTGCGAATTTAATTGAATTAATGAAAGAAAATTGATTTATTTGGGAAAAATTGAAGTTTTGGAGTTTTTAAATTTTCTTATTTCATTTTTTACTGTTGGATATTTGAAAGGGGATGTTTTTTCACATATAGCCGATATATATGTGTACAGTATTGTACAGTCAACACGTACGAATGTGTAGCCGAGGTATTGATCCAACTATGTAGCGCGCGTTGCATTTTGAGTCTGACATTCGCGGCGTCGGGCCGCACACCGGAAATTGACAAATCGCCGGCAGCCCCTTCTATCATTTCTCTATTTCAAAAATAATAATAAATAATAAAAAAAAAAAAAATATATATAATATCTACAGGTATAGAGAGTTTTGTTATTTCGCTTTATCATCGCCCACTTTTTTTTTTTTTTAACCGCACAACAATAATTTACCCATCGGAGAACGAAAAATCATTTCCCTCCGAGTAAAAAAGATGAAATTGAAAATGGGGAAAACAGTCATTATAAAATTGGGAAAAATTAAAGGCAATATTGGTTATACTTTTAGTAAATATCCATGTCTGTCTGTTGTGTATAAAAAGTTTGAGAATAAAAAAAAAATTGATATTTTTTAAAAAATATACTCTAAATTGCTAATTAAATTGTAGAAAAATTTTATAATTATGCCTAATGATTTATTAATGAATGCAGATAAGAAAAAGAAATAAATATGTTTAATTGTGTTGATAAAAAAAAAGTAGGAAGTTTATTATAGTCGTGCAGTGTTTCTATGGCTGCAGCTGCATCAACTGCAGTGCTTTCTAAAATCCAACTATTGCAACATCAAAAGTTTAATAGAATGCTCAAACGCGAGATAAAAAAAATATTAAAAAATATAAAAATCATAGAATCCTTGTGCATTCCACTGGCATCTTAAATTTATATTTATTTTTTTTTTTCTTTTCTTATAATAACGAACAAGCAATTATTTTTACAGCCATCGAGTCAACGACAATTCGACTTGTTCGACAATCGCCCTCACTTTTTATCGAAACTACTTCTGTATGTACTTAAAACGACGATAAAAAAAAAAGGAAAAAGAAAAGAAAAGTTATCTACTATAATACTGTTTCTTGCACAATACTCGTTGGAAACTCTTTTTTCTTTGTTCACCGGTTTACAGTAGCTGCATTTTGCAATTTATTTTTTTTATTTTCGCTGATGGTTATGAATTTCCCTAAAGAGATCATGTAATTTTTTTGAATAATCCTAATACGTTTTTCCCTCTCCGTCGGATCATTCTATTCATTTTCGTTTGCCATATGATCAAATAAAAAATTTTACGCGAACTTACAAAGCCAAGTAGAACTTGAAAAACTTTTAAAATGAATAAAATGAAATTTTTAATTGCAATTGCATTAATTTCAAGTCATCAAACGAATTACGTAATATTATTTCATAATTTTTTACACAAATGACTCATCAGGTCAAGTGTGATGTATACTGTATTCGAAAAAATAATTTGAAAAATGCTTATTTAATAAATAAAAGGTAAAAAGCATTTGCATCAGTTTGATAAGTGTGTCTTGAGTGTAAAGTCTCATATCAAGTGGGAGTCGATAGTAAAACTGGAAAGTGCAGGTTTTGTTATTTTTCATTTATATATATTTGAGTTTCAACAAGAACTATGTATGCATCGTAGCTATCAGACTGCAAAACGAGCATTGCATAATTTATATTTAAAAAAAAAACGAGCAAATAAATAAACCAATCGAGTTTATAACAACAATTCAAGAATAAAAGATAAAAAGACAATTTAGAAAAGAAAAAGAAACCATATTTATATCCATCTCGTTTCCATCGCCCTGTTCAAAAATATTTTTACTTTTCTTCTTTGGCAATGGTTGAGAAGAGGAAGAGGAGGCTATCGAGCCCTGCTGCCGGCAGCCTACAATTTTTTCTTTGTCGGTTGATCTATCTGTCTGCCTCGGTTTAGCAATTTTATACCTCTTTTTTGTTTATTTTTTATTATCTGGCCCTCCCTCAACCCTACACATATATATTTAAACATTTTTTGCGCATTCACTCTTACACCCAAGGCTTGTAGGGCATCCACCAGTCCAATTTTATACATATGCAGTATTATTATGTGGACTGCACATAAGTGCACACGCGACAACTGCACGCATTCATGTACCATCCGTCGCGTAACTGATGCATGGTGCAACGACCTCATTCGATACATATATATATATACATTTTGTATTCTTTTTTTCGTCTTTCATAAATATATTATAAATTTTATTGAAACCAAACGAGAGATACTGGTTTGTTGTTGCGCTCAAAATAATTACCATGTGTTTTATTAAATAAGAAATTAACCGAGTCGTTTATATTTAACATTTTCTTATTTATTTAAGACATGCCAAATGAAAATTAAGTTAAAAATATATAATAATCTCACCTGTCGGAGCTTTCGGAGCTGTCATATCGATCGGCGCATCTCTTCTTTCCGCAGGGTCCAACAAGACTATCATTGGTACTTCTAATCTTTCCTTTGTATGATGTAGCAAGCATAGCAACAACATCGTCGTCGTCATCATCATCATCTTCGTCATCATTATTATCACAACGTCTTTTAATTGATTTATTATTACATTTAATTGTTGATGATGTTAATTTTTTTATTTTCATATCTTTTATTGCTTCTGGTATTGCTGATACAGCAACAGCAGCTGCTGCTGAATCAACTACTGTTGCTTTTGATTTAAAATCAACATCAACATCATCGTCATCATCATCATCATCGTCGTCATTATCACCATCATCACCGTCATCTTCATCACAATCAATACTATCACTAAAATTAACCATTACAGGCTTTTTTTTATTTTTTCTTTCATTAAACACATTTTTAATAATATCACACTCTGATTTAGCAACACTATTTTCATCCAGTGTTTTTGTTGTTTTTGTTGTTGAATCCTTAAATAAATTTGCAATTTCGTTATAACCCATATCGAAAATAGGATGGTGACAATGACAGTCATCACTTGAACAACATGATATTTCACTATCATCACCATCACCACAACTACCGAGATTTGATGATGATGTTGTATCATTGACATCTAAACTATTTTTATTATTATTTTTATTATTATTATTATTATTATGCATGATATGAGAATTATGATGATCTAACATGCGTTTTTTGTGTCGTTCACGCGGCACGCGACTGTCGTCACACAGGTCGGTGGCCGCGGCTTCCTCCGCGAACCGCCTGTCTGCCATTTTGATGAGGCCCTATTATCCAAAATAAAAATAAGATGAAATATCAATATTTTTATTTATTTATTATATATTCATCAAACATATACACACACTTGTAAAAACACACACGCACACAATAATTGAACACAATATTTTTTTGTTTATTTATTTTTATCTTAAAAATAACTTGAATGTTTTTTTTTTTCGTTTGTTTATTTGTTAGTTTGATAGTCTTATCTTTTGTTATTATTTAATTTTTTATATTTATTATTGTCTTTGTGATTTTAATTAATTATTATTTAATATTTATTTATTTTGTTCGGAGCACTGAGGAGTGAGCAAAAAAACGGGGGCCGCGCCACTAAACACAAACTCAACGACGAGCAATGACGACGCGCAACCAGCCCTTTTTTGTTTTTTCTTTTTCCTATTATTATTAATTTTTTGTTAATTTATTATCAATTTAATCCAATGATTTGCACTGAGAGTCAGTTGGTATGTATTTGGTCCCAGTATGTATCTTCACTCACACACTGTACTTAATCCTTTTGATTTTTGTGAATTTTAATTGTCACAAAATTCCCACTCACTCATTTGTACTCACTCACGGAAACACACGGGGACGCAGACACCGACTGACTTGTCTGGCCTTAGTTTGATCCTTTCGTGGGTAAAACATATCCAAAACAATAATAATAAACACACGGAGCCTGCGCCATTGTAACACACATGAGATATTATTGTACGATTACGATTGAACACGAACATTTACGAATAATAACGATAACAACAGTAGCGTCTTTGACGATAAAATTTATAAGCTTTAATAAGCCTTTCATTGTTCTCATTGGTCATACGGTATTTTTAACCGCCAATCAGCTATTTGTTACAACGGAATGAATCAATTTAAATTTTATTATATTTGGGCTATTGTTGTAAACATTTATTGATCAGTCGTATTGATTTTGTTAAAAGTTAATTTAATGGATTTTTAATATCAGAGATTGCTTGGCTGAGCTGAGTGTTAATGAAATTAATTAATATTTTTTAATTTTATTTTGTTAGAAATACCGGCCATCTGTTGGACAAATTGAGAACAAGTTTTTTAAACTGTCGGCTATATTGAAATATAAGGATGAATTATATTTTGTTGATAAAAATGTCTGACAGTCTTATCAATTTTAGATAAAGAAAAATCTTCCAAACATTCCCGGAAATAATTTCCAGAAATTTTCTAGAAAATATGCCAACAGGAAATTTCTGGTCAACTAAAATGATAATTAAATTGTTTAATCATAAAATTGAGAATTAAACAAAAGCTTAAACCATTTATAGAAAAGTATTTCAAGAAAAAGTGATAACGTTATTATGTTATTTATCAGTACAAACATAGTATATACGATGTTATCTTGAAATCATTGTTTCAAATAAATATAGTACATGACATAACAGGAAAACAATGTAAACTTTATCACAATAATAGTTATATAATCAAGATATGCATAGTTTAGTGTGTACTTTTGATGATGATAATAAAGTGAGGGTTAAAAATAAACATATATATGCATAATAAATACAAAGAGGGTGAATAAAAAGGAGACACAGAGAAACACCTAGAGCGAAAAAGAGACAAGCTATCGTACAGTTGAAGCCATGTCAGGGTAGTTGACCTGACATGACTGTTGCCAAGACAACAATCCCCATGACGTCACAGGATAAAATCAACTTTTATGGGTGACCTACATTCTAATAATAGAAAATGACCTATCTTTTTTTCTTCTATTTTATTTATATCTAAGTGTTCATGTGTGATCATAGCAAAATACGCAGGCGCAAAATGCATTTAATATAAAAAAACCCCTTACAGTGCCTTCTTGTGCACTAAAGTCATTCTGAAATTACAATGAATATAATTTTTTTTGCACAATCATCATAATTATATTCTTATCTATTTTCATTATTTATATTACTGTTTATACTGTTATGCTGACAATTCGATATATAAATTAAACAAAATAAAAATACCAGTTAAATTAGCGATGAACAGCACAATGAATTTTTGTTTTTATTTTTGAATAAAAAAAAAGTTTTTGCATTATGCTGCATTGCTGTTTTTCACAGGGGTTAATTGCTGTGCAGAGCGGCGATATTTGATTTTGTATTTTCGTAGAAAATATGAAATTATATTTTAATTATGCAAAAACTGCTTTGAGAATTCAAGGAATTAGGATGAAGAAAAATAAATTGATAAGTTTTTCTTATTTTATATATAAAGTATAACATATTTTGTCGTTATTATTGTTTGATCGATCAAGTGTCCATCAAAACTAGCCCAATTACTATCGCCAACTGAGGTGCTATGACCCCACGACCTATTTTATAACTGTGATGACGTCATGTGGAAACCCTAACGTCATTGCCCGGGTAAAACTGGGTCATATAGAGACCTGGTTTCAACACAAAAGACAGGACAGTTTATTGAGAAAATTTATGCAAAGCTTAATTTTGCGTTTATATATAAATATATCTCGAGAAAAAAAGAAAAAAAATTACTATCATTTTCTTATCTTAAACATACAGTTGATTTATAATTTTCTTTTATCCTTCATAGTCAAATCAATTTGTTCTCATTAAAATTATGCTGAAAAAAAACTTTTGAAAAGTACAAAATACCATTATTTGTTTATGTTTGAATGGTGATAATAATTATTATTGAATGAAGAATAAATAAAATAGAATGACCAAAGAAAAATTGACAAAAAAAAAATAGGAAAATGGCAAATTCGACTGATCTCATGAATGGCCGCGTAATGTGAATGGAGTTCCAGTGACCTAGTTTTGCAAAAACACCCCTTTGACTTGATTTCCCCTTCGCCTTTTCATCACTAAACCCTTCCACTGTCGATTTTCTCCATATGTCTATTTTATTAAATATATGTATATAAAATTCTGATGTCCTGATTACAAGTTACATCATTCTCATAATATCGACTAATGTCGTCAGCAACTCTTAACTCCCTGAAAACCATCATTTCATTTTTTTACCGTCTCAATAATTTACAACGACAATTAACAGTAATTAAAATAAAAAATGATATTTAAAATTATCAGTGATATATTTAATATAAATTTTATAAATTATTTTTATGAATTTTACAAACAAATAGCAAAATGCTTTTTATATTTTTATAAAAATAATAAAATAATATTGAAAATGATCGATGACGATGATGATAGCCTAGTTTGGAAAATTCAGTCCCGACCTATCCAACGAAATCCTGCTTGTGGTAGCCGGAGCACTGTTGTATTTTTTTTTTTTATATATATTTAACTAACATTCTCGTATCATCGTGTGCACATCGAATGACGTCATTACGTTCTGGGCGTCGAACTCCCGGTCGTGTCAGTGCATCGACCTGAAAGCCCAGTTTCCTGCCTCGACCCTCGACATCCCAGCAGCTTCACTACTATTCTATTTAACAAGAGGACCAGCAATACACCCCATTTTATATCAGGGGGTAGCAAAAAAAAGTATAAAAAAATAATAATGCAGTGGTATCATCAATACGTAGACGTCATTTGAAGATCTGTGCCACTGAACAAGATATCATGATGCTCAATTTGACAAAGATGAAATTTTTTTTTCTTTTTACAACAAGGGATGTATTGCTTTAAACAACGGCAAACACAAAACAGTTTATCGATTGAAAAATCATCAAAATATATATTACGAAATACTGGGTGAACAAAGAAAATCATTTTTATTTTTTTAGCTGTTTTATTTATTTATTTATAAATTGTTTTTATTTTATTTTTGTTTGTTTATATAATACGAGTTTTATTAATGATTGAATCGCGTGAGAATAAAAAATATCGATTTGCAAGTATGAATAACATTGAACCTGATAATAAAAAGGTAAATTTAATTATTGAATTTTTAATGAAAAATTTTTATAATTATTCACACGATAAATAATTAACGAATCAAAGTTTTGAACCAGTGACCTCATTTATCACTTTTTTTTTCTATAAATAGACATTGATAAAACAATTTGGTAATAAAAATTTAATTTTTAAATGGATATTATTTAGCAATAAATAATACTGTAAAAGTAAAATTATTATTAAATAATTTAATGGAAATTCTAACACTGTCGTCGTGATAATAAATAAAAAAATATGAATTAGCAGAAATTAATCTAAATTTATTGGAAAATATTTAGCTGAAAAATAGCAGTGGTATGTGGAATAAATAATTGTTAATTTGTTTATGTAAATGATTGATAAATTAATTGATAAAAAATGATAAAGGCAGGTTAGATAAGGGTGACACGTGGTTTGTATAAGGCGCGCGAGACAATCAATGTAGTGACGTCATCATGCAATAGACCAATCGAAAAGTTGCTTCATTCAACCCGCCAACCTTCCTATTTTTTCCAGTAAAATAGCACCAAGTTTCACCAGACTTTGGCTGACTGCAGATCTGTCTCGACTACTGAATCGCGCGGACAATTATATTTTTATCAGCATCAACTGCTTTTTTTTTTATTTTCTCTTTGACCAGTGTTTTTTATTTTTCTCAGCATCATCACTTAGATATTGTCTAATTATTTTACTTATAATTATTTAGGTTTTTTTTTTTAATTTCAGTGAATTCAAAAGTTATTTTGGCAATAATTTTTTTAATTTTTAATTACGAGGTAAGTGATGAGTATATTTTATTTATAAATAATTTCAATTCAAGGAGATTTTTTCTAAACAATAAAATAAATATCTGCAAAATTACATTACAATCTGTCAAATTTTTGCAATAAAAATAAAAAGAATATAAAAAAAGATGAGATTTTTCAGCTTGAAATAGACAAACGAATAATAAATTGTTTGAAAGACAATTTAAATTAGTCGAAGTGTGATTTTTGAGAGTAAAAATTTTTTTATAATTAAATTCATATTGTATCAGGTAGTGACGTCAGAAAAATGCAGTAACAGGATTGGACAGTTGTGTGTTTGACGTCACAACCGCTCAGGCTGATTCGTCTGAAAGCTCTCTTTGATTTACCTCTTTTTTTTTAAATTATGTGTGTGTGTTGTGAGTGAAGCTATGATATCCTTACGTGTGAAAATGCGCCATCGTCATTTGACAACCCCGAGAGATAAAAAAATACGTAAAGAGTGCAGAGAGGTTCAAAGTTCCAGTTTCACAAGGCTATTCGTCCAGTGGGGTTGGTCAATTATAGGTGACATCTCAATTTCCCATGATAAAAATCTATATTTGTAATGATTTATTAATTATTTGATGATAATGTGATTTGAAGAAAAAATAATAATGAAATTTTTTTCACTCCAATTATCTGGTAAACTAAAAAGTTTAAACTTCAAATTTTTTTATCTCAATTTTTTCGGCAACTTGAAGTGGTGAAATTGCATAATAAATTTATGAGATCCAGAGGTATGAGAATGTACTGTTGATGCACTTGCCTCAGTTAAATAAATAAACAGGATAATGGTTAAAATTTATAAATAAAATCCCATTGAAAAAAATAGCGATTGAGAACGATGCAACATGACCCGGTGACCTGCATTCACGCCATTCACAATTTCATTTCATACAGTGTGTATATACGCTTTTCTCAGTCGTCTCGTAGTCTGGCCTTCTGTGCACTGCGACAGGCAAATACAATTAAAAATAACACAAATATTTTTATTAAATAAATATTTTAATACTATTAAATTGGATTTTTCATCAAAATAATTATTAAAACATTTTTATATATTTTTTTTTTTTATTTGTAAATCAATTTATTCATACGGCTTTTATATTTTATAATTAATTTTTTTAATATTTTAAAGGTATTATCAGTTGGATGGTTGAATTTAATTATTGTAAAATTAAATATTAATTGTTAATTTAATTTTTTTATCAAAAAAATAAATCAGTGCAAAGGTTAAATTGAATTATTGTAAATTAAAAAAAAAAAATGACTCTGATGAATTGAGTTGCCAAGCAATGAATGGAAAATGATCACTCAAAGTGGAGAAAAATAAAATCAAATAAAAAATTAGTTTTATTTTTTTTTTATAAATTGAAATATAAATTAAAAAATCACTTGTGTTATTTTCAAATATTTATTATATTTTAAATGCTTGAAAAGTTTATTTGAATTTGAATTTTTTTAAATATTTTGTTTAGTAAATTTAAACAAAAGTATTTTATAAATTTCACTTACATTGAATTTCAACTGCTTTGTTTAAGGGTTAAAAAATTTACAAAGGAGATATGTAAGTCAAGGAGTATTGATGAAATATTGAATGGTGAATTGACAGTGATAAATTGAGTGTTAAAAAAATACAGACGTAGAATTTTTAGAGGTATTTGTTTAGGCCCTCGAAAGAAGAGTCTTATGTAAAATTATAACTTTTTTTAAAAATTGAAATTTTGAAAGACTGGCATTTTTTCTCGACACTTCAAAGCATTTTTAGTAAATTGAGACAATAAAACGATTATGTCCAAGTCAATTAAACATTCAATTTTTGAGCTTTTAAAAACTACTGTATAAAAAATTTTCATTTTCTTTTAAATTTTTAATCTAAAAAGAAAAATATTATTTACTGTTGGTCGGTCGATAAGTGCAGTGAATAGTTGGTATTTATAAAAGCCGGTAAAAAAGCGTTATAAAAAAAAAAAAAAGCTTGAAGGTAAGCTCTCTGAAAAGAATACTGCAGTGGCTATAACCATGTAGGGTAAAAATTTACTGCATTATTGAGTGAGCTTTTGTAAACTCAATACATATTCTTAGTATCTCAAAAATATCACAAGCGCTTTTTTAAATTTCACATATCTTTATCTGTAATTAAACATTTTTTTATCAACCCTTTATTTAAAACTCCAAAAAAAATGAATCAAAACAACCCCAAAATTACATAATGCTTGAAGCCAATTTTACATAAAAATATATTAAAAATTTTTTCTTCAAATAATTTAACACGAAGGAAATTAATTTTCAATAATTACAACATTGATTTTCCTTCACAACTTATTCTCTCGTAAATCATGTTAAAATTTATAAATTGCAATTTTAAATCAGAGAAAAATTGAAAATTTATATTTGTAAAATGAATTTGGTAAAAAAAATATATTTGAATGTGAAATTAGATATGAAAAAGAATCGGACTACGCCAATGTATTAAACAAGGCTTCTTGAGAGGGTGGTCGGGATTAATCCAGTTTACTCGTTTGAAAATTTAAAAGGTTTCTTATGCAACTCAATACGTCGTATATTGTATTGGCTATTTAAAAGCGTCATGTGTCCCTACCTCAAACCCAATACAACATGGATTTAATCGATTTATAATTAAACAAATATAAATTGTAATAACAAATTTCAAATTTACAAATATATATTGTCATATTGTCATATTATTTATCATCAATGAATTCAAACTCCATAATTTTACTGCACTGTAACTGATAATTGCGCACAGTAGTAAAATAAATAAGACTTGCATCAATTTTATGATTAAAATTTGCAGGTAAATTCACTGGACATCAGTAGAAAGTGGAGCTTTTAAAAATAAACACGACAATCATCTTGTGGAATGAACATTTTAGTTAAATGAAAAATAGGCTGGCCGTCTTATGTTTCTGTCTTATTTCATTGTTCAATTGAAATATGAAATATGACATAAACTTAAGGTGGTTTCCTATATTATCCTCAATTGAAGATTCGTCAATTATTTACAACAATTCCAGGTAAATTATTACAAAAATAATTCAAGACTATTTTTTTTTCTATCAAATTATAATGTAATTGACAGTGGTAATGATGAATAATCATAATAATAAAGAAACTATAATTGAGAATTATTCAGTAGTAAGTCCAAACGTCAGGTCAGACGTGAGTTGTTGTTTTTTTTTTTTTATTCGAAGAGGGTTGCTAAGCTGAATCCTTCAAAGTTACGTTGAAGCTTATTTGGCTAGCATTACAACATACAGTTATTGTTGGTATATTGTATAATATTCAAAACAGGGATGTTTAATTTTTTTTATTTTTCAAGCTTACATTCCATCTTTGTTATTGATTCGATCAATGTGCTCTATCATATCGTGGTGCTCAATGTCAAACTACAAATAAATCACAAAAAACATGTTGGATTTTAACGATAAAAAAAGTCACATTACATTATTATTCAATTTTAATTATATATTTATTGGATTTTCATAAAATTAAATAACAAAATGTTGAAATACATTGATAGGAATTTTTTTAAAATACTTTTTTATGATTATTTTTTTAAACAAAAGTCGGGTCAAGAAAAATCATAATATCTTCTTATCACGGTAAGATAATTATCTAGATCAATTTGTGTGATTTAAAACATTTTTTTTTTTACATTTTTATGGATTCAACGTGACTTCAATGCATGTAATTATTTTATCGTGTAATTTTTTTTTCTTTTTCCAATAAAAATACTATTTTTGATGAAAAAAAAAGCCAAAAAATTTTTTACAAACTTTATTTTCTAATTTTTAAATTAGTTGTAACATAATTTGGTAATTCTTGAGGCAGCACAGTAAATTTATAGAAATAATTGAATAAGAAAAAAAAGTTAAATGAGTACAATCAATAGAACAAGACATTTTTTTTTTTTTTTCATATGAAAAATGTAAAATTATAAAAGAAAAATTATTAATTCTTTTAGGAAGTGCTATTGCATAAGTATTTTGGCCTTATTTAATTTTTTTTTATGATACACGTGTATGTTTAATGGCTTTTATTTGAAAGCTCATTGGTTGGGGTATAGATAGATAATGTTCGATTGGTCAGTTGATAGAGTGACCACGTGAGGTGGTAGTATATAATCAAGGGTGAAATGTGAATTCACCGACAGTTGTTCTGGGTACTTGTGAACAATACGTAATATCAGTGAATACAATTAAATACTATTCAATTGTGCAGTGTTTTTTTCTTTTTTTAAAAAAAAAATAATACTATTTTTATTCAAATAATTATTAACAATTGGCAATAAATTAAGAGGTCGTGGAATGGAAAAATGAATTTTAAAAAATTCAAAATTGATCGAGGAAATTGAAAGTAAAATTTGTTTAAGAATATTTTTCAACAAGCTGAATTATTTTTTAGATTTTAAAAATATAATTTACAGACTGGAGCATTAAATTAAGCTGAGTATATTGGAAATAAAACATTTGAAAATTGAAAAAATATAGAGACTGAGAGATATTTTAACTGAGAAAAAAAATTTTCTATAGAAAAATATAAATTAAAATTAAAATTTAAAAAGCTCAAGTATTTAATTGAATTTAAAACAAAGAAAAGTGTAAAGAAATTGATATTTTAGTTTGAAAAAAAATATAAATTATCAGCAAATGATTTTCTTTTTAAATTAAAAAAATAGAAATGTTTAAATTTTTAAATAAAAATTCAATGAAATTCAGAAAAAATGATAAAAAAGATATTTCGTTTTGAAGAAAAAAAAAAGAATCTATATCGTGATTGAGGCCGAGTATAAAATAATTGTATGCCAGCCTAGCATAGGAAGATCGAAGACGATGAATTATCCATAAATAAAAAAGCAGAAGATTCTATAGCACCTCCAGATGTCAATTCACATCAGTTATTTCCACTGAACGTTCGATATTGACACTAAGCTTTTTTTTTTAATATTTTATTTTTATTTTTTGCTACACGTTATGGTTGCTTGACCTGACCAAGAGTATACTGTATTTATTTATTATTTATATTTTTGATAAAACGACATAGATCTAGTGGCCCAATTGTATTTACAACTCGAACTTATTGACATTATAATTTAGAAAATAAGGGAAATTTTTTTGTTATTTCTAGTGAATAGTGAAATGGAATCAACAATTTGACATCATCAAATTATGGAGATTATCATTTGAACCCTAATGCAGCTGCTGGCCACTGCTCAAGATTAGACATATGACTCTTGTGCGTGTGACAGCGGCTATTATGGGGATTCATTAACTCAACTGTTTTCAAAAAAATATATCAATCATATTGCAGTATAATTGAGGAATTAATTCTTGCAAATTTAAATTAAAAAAAAAAAATTATTTGCATTTTATTTTATTACTGTGGAAAAAAAATTATGTTTCGTTGAACTTTTCTTGAATCGATAAAGTTTCTTTTTTTTATTCAGAACTTTTAAATCGATTTGCTAAAGTCAAAGCTTCAAAGTTTTATTTTTCAAATAAATACGATGTTTTTTTTTTTATTTAATATATTTAATTGGATTTTTGTATTTAAAGTTGTTTATAATTTTCTCTAATTTATTGTTTAATTTATTTATGGAATTCTATTTGTTTAGAAGAAGAAATGAAGTAAATTTGAATTAATCATTCACTCAGTGATTAAAATCATGATGACACATATCTTCACGAGTTCTGGTGACTATAAGTATCGAGACAAAGAAAGATAAAAGAAAACAAATACCAAAGAGAATAAAATTAAAATTTAAGATGTTTTTTATTTATAATATGTATACATGAATAATAAAAAATATGATGACAATTAAAAAAATGTGTGACAGTCATTCGATATGTAAATTGATTTCCAAAATTTATTTAAATCAATTAAATTGATTTTTTAAAACTTCAACGATGTATAAAAATTTTTTTTTTACTATTAAAATTAATATATTAATCTGATGTATCGTCAGAATTCATTTTCATTGAAAAACATTGAATAGGTTTGCAGTTTGAACCATCGCCAAGACAAAGAACTGTATCACCATCATGCAGCTCATGTTTTGCAATAATTTCTGATGATGAATAAGACAATTCACAGCTTTCAATATTGTCAATATTTTTTTCTACAATAAATTATTTAAATTTATTAACAAATCAAAATAAATCACGTAAAAATAGTGAAGTAAAATTTATTGCTATATACCTGCACGTTTTCTATTTTTTCTTCTTTGGCAAATGACTGATCTCAACAACATCAATGCTCTACCACCAACAGCATTTGGCTCGACTCTCAGCGTTTGTTTTAAATGATAAATTGCACCAGTTAAATTTCCTTTAGCATTAAGTAATGCTCCATACAAATAATTTGTCATTGGCTAGATAAAAAAAATAAAAATTAAATTACAAAAAAAAAAAAAATATTGAATTGATTTTTCGCATGATTTATTACCTCAACAGGATTAACTCTTATTGCTTCTTTCGCAGCCTTGATAGAATCATCAATTAGCCCAACTTTATGCCCAATAGCAGCAATACTAACTAATGGAACATCTTTGAATCTATTTGGTACTGTATTTAATGCTAACTTTAAACAATCTAATGCATTTCTTGGTTTTCCAACAACTCGCCAATGCAAAGATGACAACATTGCAAGTACCCATGGTGATCCAACTTTTGTTTTTGTTGCTGTTAATATTCTTTGTCCAATTTCAGCAAGCTCAGCATTTTTAACTAAATATTTAAGATGTGATGCTAAATTTTTTTCTGGTAAATGATTGCCGGTGGATGTTGCCTTGAGCAATGCTTGGCTAATAAATTTTTCATTGTAAGTATCAGGTGGTTGACACACTGGTGGATACCAAGGCAATGCGTGTTCTTTGTCTGGATCAATGCCAATTAATTCATTCACAAATACACGAGTTGCATAGCCTTTATTTTCGGGTGGTAAATAAATTTCTACATACTCTTTACTATCATCTAATAATAATGATTTTTTATCACACTCTGATGCATCTGGCCAATTTTTATTTTCAAATAATTCTTTACTTTTTTTTATTTCATAATTATGATACTTTTGTGGAATAATTGGTTCCATAAAAATTGAATAACCATCTATTTTTTTTTCATCATTTGTCTCTTCATCCGATGCTAAAAATAAATAATTTTTTATTTAAAAAATAAAATATAAAACAACAATAAATATAAGAACTTACGATATAAATTTTTTGAGTTTGTCATTAAATCATTAATTTTTTCCACTTGACTTTCAACATTTTTTAATTGTTTTAAACTTATTCCAATGTCTAATTCAAGATTACGTGCAAATATTTGATTGTCAGTTATAACTTTACATGATGATGATGGTTGATCTTGTTGCTGTATGCACGTTTGTCCTTGATTTATTATAACTGGTCCCAGTCTTGTTGTAAAAATTAAAATAATCAATTATTAAACGTCAACCGATAAATGTTTTATTAATATTATCATACCTGCTCATCTTATCACCCAGTTTACATAATATTTTTTGTTCAAGTTTAAGCATCTCAGCATAATCACTTTGTTGTGCATTTAGCTCTGATACAATGTCATCCAATTTTCTGTAAAATAAATAATAAACATGTAAAATTATCAATAAAAGTTTAATGATTATTTAACAGTCAAATCATTGTTATAATTTGATGTAATGATAATAGTAAAATGTAACAAACTTGTGTAATGCTGTGAGTGAATTTTCTAAACTTTGACAACAAAGAATAACAAATTTCGCTAGTTTAGCTTGTTCCATTGATGGTGTTAAACGTAATGAATTGTCATAACAAGCAATTGATTGACTGTAAAATCCTAGAGTAGCATAAACATGACCAAGTGCTAAATGTTGATGACTTTGATCTGGTGCTATTTCAATAGCAGCATGTAATATTATTGCAGCTTCTGCTGAATGTTTTGAAGCATGAAGTATACCACCGGTTGTTAATAATGGTATATCACGATATTGATGTGGTGATGTTACAATTGCACGACGTGAACATTCAAGTGCTTCATATGCATTACCACGTACACGCCAATATATCGCTGCTAAATTTAAATGTATCCATGATGTGCTATTACGTCTTAGACCATAATAAATTTGATGACCAAATTTATTTAAATCTGTTTCTGGTGGAAGATATTTTATCAAATCTTTCTCTTCATGTTGAGTTAAAGTTTTCCTATTTTTCATTGCCTAAAAAATAATTTTTCATAATAAATGAACAACAAAAATATAAATTTAATATACATTTTTATGATGAATAATTTTTTTTTTTCTTATCTTATCTTATCAGTTATTTATTTATTTATTTTGTGTAAATACTTACACTGAGATGTTCAAATGTATGTATACTAAATTCAAGTGGAAAAGTTTTTTTACAATCAGGTATTTTTAGGTTTCCCTCATTTGGAATTCCATCTAATAAATAATCCTTTTTTCTATATGAAAAAATTAATTTTATATCTATTAAATATTGTGAACTGATTAATTTTTCATCAACTTACGATATGCCTTCACGATAACCACCATCAGTTGCTACGCTAGCATAAAAATCAAATTCATCTAATAACTTTTTATTTGATACGCATTCTGGGTTTGATGATTGAAGCCAAGATTCAAGATCACCAATGGAATTTAATACAGCCATTTGACTGTCTAACCCTACTTTTCTAGCCATTATTTTTTGATATAATAATTTAACATCATTCATACGTTTTTCTTGCTCCAAAAAACCAGGTAAATCATGTGGTTTTTCAGTATAAAAAACAGAAGCCCTCTGTAATTATTAAACACAATGAATATCATAAAAAACAAACAACAATTAGTACATTATTTATCAAATTAATATTGCTATTAAATTATAAATTTATAAAAATTTTATTTATCATTTATGTTGACAAACAAAATGATAAACAAACCTGTGCTTGGATTCTTCCATTTTCAGTGACAGCCCAGTGTGTTGTTGTTGATGATACTTGAATAATTGCCTCCAAAAATATAAATATAATTTTACATATTTGTAATCTTATCATTTCAATGTTTAAATTAATCCAGTTAATTTGTTTTAATTGGTTTAATGAGTATTAATCTACACTGTTGACATTGACAATTTGTTGTGTTTTTATTTACATTTGATACACAAATTCATGATTAATGGTTTAAAAAAAAATAATTAAATTCACAATGTCATGATACTAATAAGCTCAAATTAATTTATAATATTTATATTTATTTATTTATTTATTTATAACGTGGCAGTGTATGACAGTGTTGTTCGATAGTTGATGTTTACGATGTTTACTTCTCAACTTGTCTCAACTAATACATAATAATTAGGTGATGTTATGTGAATGTGTGTTATTTTTGTCGTCACAACACAAGCGACATCATCATCAGTAGAACATGAACTAACCTTCGACCAATCGAATCATCCTAACAAGTAATTATCATATCAGTATGAGTTTCCATTGGCTCAAAATAAAATACGCGGTTTGTTTTTACTCACGTGTTGATGAACAACAATAAACAATTAAAACTATTTTCATACAAAATTATCTATTCAAAATTATTAATATAATTTAAAGGAAATTCAAGATAACTGGCAATCAATCTTTATCAATTATGATCATTCAAAGTGATCGTGTTTTTTGATACGATATCAAAGAGAATATTCATAAGACTTGCTTTGATTAAAAACGATTGTCTTAATGTATTTTTTTCTGTCATTATCAACTGGTTAATCAAGCGGAAAAAAAAAAAACCACAATCTAAATATATCCAAGTATATTTGTGGCTTTTTTTAATAATTAATTTGTATCTGCTATTGATAAGACCCGACAAAATTGTTGGTTTACAAGGCGCATGCCTTAACGTGTGTTAATGCGTCGTGGATATCAGTGAATTATCATATATATTTCCCCAAAAGGATTGTCCACACAGGCCAGTGTCCAAGCAACAATCGAGCGAATTGCATAGAAATTAAACAGTAAAATAAATAAAAATGAGTTTAGTAAGACAGAATTTTCACGAGCAGTGTGAAACTGGTATCAACAAGCAAATTAATTTGGAATTGTATTCGAGTTATGTATACCTTTCCATGGTAAGACGTAATTTGATAATAAAAATAAAATTATTATCAGGCTAATTTGGTTAATTAATTTGGAAATTTTGTTTGTTTTGTTAATTTAGGCATCATATTTTGAGAGAAGTGACGTTGCACTTCCAGGTTTACATGAGTATTTTAAGAAATCATCAGATGAAGAACGTGAACATGCAATGAAGTTGATAACTTATCAAAATAAAAGAGGTGGAACTGTTGTATTTCAAGATGTCAAAGCTCCAGAACGATCAACTTGGACTTCAGCAAAAGAAGCCATGTCAGCTGCATTGGATCTTGAAAAAATAGTTAATACTGTGAGTTGTTGTTTTTGTTGAATTATTTATTTTTTTTTTTATAAATAATACATATGACAAAGCTTTGAGAAGCATAAAATTTGAAATGGGGGTGTAACTCAGTGGTAGAGTGCTCGTTTCGCATACGAGAAGTCCTGGGATCGACCCCCAGCTCCTCCAGTTTTTTTTTGCTTTTTTTTTTTTTATTTAAATTAATTAATTTCTTTAGTAAATATGACAAAACAATTTTTTTGTGACTCAATAAAGTCATTGGAAATTAATTTAAATAGTCTTACTTGACATAAAGTTATTTTATTTTTTTAATTTTATTTTCTTAAGAATTTTATTACGTAAATAAACAAATTCCTCAAGACAAAAAAAAAACAGTAGATAAATTATTGAAATTATTTTATTAATTAAATAAATTAAACAATTTAAATAATTTAAAATTATATTGGATAATTGTTTTAGAGTTTAATGGAACTCCATGGATTGGCATCAGCTCATAATGATCCACACTTTGCAGATTTTTTGGAAAGTGAATTTTTACCAGAACAGGTTGAATCAATTAAGGAAATTGCTGATCATATCACAAACCTTGAACGAGTCAGTGAAGGTCTTGGTGTTTATATGTTTGATAAACATATTAACAAATAATTTTCTAACTTATAAAAGACTCGATTATTAACGACAAAGATTATACGTGAAGATAAAATTTTACATAAAAGAGAAAAATTTTCTTAATAATTGTTTGTAATTTTTAAAAGAGAATTAAGCAATTAAATTATTATGTAATCATCCAATGTATTTTTTAATCCGCAAATAATTTATAATAAATAAAAATTGATTTAAAAAATAAAAGAATTTTTCTAATAATCTAATAATAAACATGAAGTCCATCACTTATCAGCTGTTATTTTAACAACTTTTTTTAATCATTTTCCTTGTTTCTATAAATAAATATTTCCTCGTTTATTATTCCCAAATAAAATATATTTATTTAACGAGCTATTTTAAAAATAAAATGTTTATCAATAAACTATTTAAATATACAACTGCTATTAATAGTGGAAATAATTTATACATAAAATTATTGTCAAATTTAAAAAAGTCAACCAATTTAAATTCAATCAATTAAAGACGTTATTATAAAAAAATATATCAAGTTAATAATGGAATAAGTAAAACTGAAAATAAAGTGTAATACAGATAATTTT
The DNA here is from genome assembly GCA_030523065.1 of Aphidius colemani. NCBI lineage: Eukaryota > Metazoa > Arthropoda > Insecta > Hymenoptera > Braconidae > Aphidius > Aphidius colemani. The sequence continues at coordinate 31,716 of JAPYYR010000281.1, read as the reverse complement.
AAGAGAAAGTTAATGACAATTATGGAAGAAAATAGTATGATTCAAAGCTGTACAATAGATGATGATAATTTAACTAAAAAATATGTTGATATATTTTCAAGAGGACGAATTCATGCCGTCATTGATGTTTGGTTCTTCATTGTTGAATACAAGTTACAATAGAACAAGTGAAGCTCGGTTATCACCAAAATCTTCACCATCTCCCCATCTTGTAATCATTGTTTTCATGATTATTTTTTTACAGGCTGAAAAGACGAACTTTTTCCTTGGTATTTTATGTTTCTTAAGATCCTCATGTTGAAACCCTCTTTTTCTACAAATCATGTGATGGTCTACTATTTCATTTTTTTATTGTTGTTTTTTGAGAGTTTTTTCATCAAACGTATGTTCATAATGATTATTTATTCGTTGTGTCCAATTATTATTGATAAATCCAAGTGCTGACTTATCATTTTGACATATTTATATGTAATACTCAAAGACGGGGAGATGGAGTATTACATATATGGCTTTTAGGCGCCAAATATACAATGGTGATTAGGCAAAATAGCGTCAGTAAAAATAGTTTGAAAACTCAAAGATAGAGGCGCTTTTAATGTATGATAAATAGCGTATGATCATACCTACCCAACACGACTGACGACTCGTGGATAGTTCTACACAGTTATGAAGACTAAATAGGTGTCTCTCATATACACAGTTCTACATAGGCGCTCGGGTCCCGGAGCCTCGTGGCCTCGTGGATATCACTGAATTATCATATATATTTCCCCAAAAGGATTGTCCACACGGGCCAGTGTTCGAGCAACAATCGAGCGAATTCCATAGAAATTAAACAGTAAAATAAATAAAAATGAGTTTAGTAAGACAGAAATTTCACGAGCAGTGTGAAACTGGTATCAACAAGCAAATTAATTCGGAATTGTGTTCGACTTATGTATACTTTTCCATGGTAAGACGTAATTTGATAATAAAAATAAAAATATTATCAGGCTAATTTAGTTAATTTTGGAAATTTTGTTTGTTTTGTTAAATTAGGCATCATATTTTAAGGGAAGTAACGTTGTACTTCCAGGTGTACATGAGTTGTTTAAGGAAGCATCAGATGTAAGACGTGAACGCGCTACGAAATTGATAACTTATCAAAATAAAAGAGGTGGAACTGTTGTATTTCAAGATCTCAAAGCTCCAGAACGATCAACTTGGACTTCAGCAAAAGAAGCCATGTCAATTGTACATGATCTTGAAAAAAGAGCTTTGGCTGTGAGTTGTTGTTTTTGTTGGTTTATTTATTGGGGGTGTATCTCAGCGGTAGAGTGCTCGTTTCACATATGAGAAGTCCTGGGATTCGACCCCCAGCTCCTCCAATTATTTTTTGCTTTTTTTTAAATTTTAAATTAACTAATTTCTTTAGTAAATATGACGTAACAATTTTTATGTGACTTAATAAAGTCATTGAAAATTAATTTTAAACTATTTTTTTTTCTAATTTTATTTTTTTAAGAATTTTATTACGTATATAAACAAATTCTTCAAAACAAAAAAACAGTAGATAAATTATTGAAATTATTTTATTAATTAAATAAATTAAACAATTTAAATAATTTAAAATTATATTGGATAATTGTTTTAGGGTTTCTTCGAACTTTGTGAATTGGCGACAACTCATAATGATGCACACTTTGACGATTTTTTGAAAAAGGAACTTCTACCAGGACAATTACAATCATGTTTCGATGCTCGTGATTATACCGCGGTTCTTAATAAAAATTGATTTAAAAAATAAAAGAATTTTTCTAATAATCTAATAATAAACATGAAGTCAATCACTTATCAGCTGTTATTTTAACAACTTTTTTTAATCATTTTCCTTGTTTCTGTAAATAAATATTTCCTCGTTTATTATTCCTAAATAAAATATATTCATTTAACAAGCTATTTGACACCATTAAATACATAAAAATAAAATAAAAATAAAATGTTTATCAATAAACTATTTAAATATACAACTGCTATTAATAGTGGAAATAATTTATACATAAAATTATTGTCAAATTTAAAAAAGTCGACCAATTTAAATTCAATCAATCAAAGACGTTATTATAAAAAAATATATCAAGTTAATAATGAAATAAATAAGACTGAAAATAAAACAGAAACAAATTGTGATGGAAAAATTAAAAAATGGCCTTCAGATAATAAAATTCAATATAATTTTCATCCTGAAATTGAAGCTGCATTGAATCAACAAATAAATATGGAGTTTAAAGCTTTTTATAATTATTTATCAATGGTAGATTATTTTTATCGAGTAAAAATTGTTTTACATGAACAATTTTATTGTCAACTTTCAATTTAGGCATCATACTTTGGTCGTGTTGACGTTGCATTACCAGGATGTGAGTCGTTTTTTTTGCAAATGCATCATGAGGAACATGAACACGCTTTGATCCTCAAAAATTACATAAAAATTAGAGGAGGTACTGTCAATTTGTGCACAATAAATCCACCAAATGATCAAGATTGGAAGTGTCCTCTCAATGCATTCAAGGTACAGTGTTTAATTTGATTTTCTGTTCAACTAGTTTATTAAAATTACCTGGATCATTGAGAATGGAAAACAAATTAAAATTGTTTGTTGATATTTTAATTTTACATTTTAAATGATCTGGAAAACAAGTTGATGTAATTGTTTACTGTAAATTTGTATCATCTAAGTATGCTAAAAAGTTTTGAAATTATTTCTAAAATTTCTTCTTGAAGATTGCACTTGATTTGGAAATGAGTGTAGCTGATGAACTTGTTGCAGCTGAGGTAATTGCTCAAAAACACAAAGATCAAATTACCAGTGATTTTATCACTGATATGTTGTTGAAAGACCAGATGAAAAGTATCAACGAAATGGCTAAATTTGTTAACGTGTTGTCTGGTATTGGTGATCAATCATTGACCCGCTTTATCTTTGACAAAGATCTATTGAAAAATTATGTATCACAAAAATTCAATGTCATTAAAAATGACAAGAAAAATACATAATTTAAATTTAAACAAAAATAACGACCGTTTTTTTTTATATTAAATTAAATAACAAAATAATAAATTAAAAAAGTATATAATTTTTTTTTTTAATTAATTTTTCAAACAAAAATAAATATTAAAATTGAAACATAAATTTAATTAAATATAAACTTTAATTGTTAATTTTAAATTTTGAGTATTCTTCACCGGAGTGTTGGTAAACTTGGTAAATTAAAAATGGTGGAGTTAAGTTGACTTAACTCAAGTTGGCAGTATTGACAAATTTAAAATAAAAACGTTGCAGGCAGCACAAGCATATCCATGTTGATTTACATAAAGTGTACACATATACCAATGTGTTTGTAAAGCAATCCACAATTGTCCACAATTTTACTACAAAAATTAGATAATATTAAAGCATTATTTATAAATATTTATGATAATATTTAAATATCTTTTATTATTGTTCATTAATTCTAATTGAGTCAAGAATAAACACAATGGATCATTCTCATCGGAGAGTACAAAATAGCACGAACACGACCAATGCTGAAGGTTAGTTTCTTTTTTTTTTTTGCACATTCCTAAAAAACAAATTAATAAACACGAGTCTGGCAAGTTTCTTGACTTTCTTAGGTAAATGCGAATAAATTAACATATTGCTCGTATCCTAAGTAGTCTTTTTTGCTTTGCTTTAATAAAGAAGAATAAAATTATGCTTTGATGTTGAATCTAAACTTGGTTCAAAGCATTTGTTTATTTTTTTAATGAAAATACTTTTCCATGATTCATTAAATAAATTGTAACAATTTTATTATTGTTAAAGGTGGTACATTGCATGTTGATTTGTCGTCTTCTTCTTCTTCTTCTGATGATGCTGATGTATGTATACTGGGTGAGGTGAGCAGCAGACGCGATGATACCGGTTCATCAACACAAAATGAACGTGAATATCATGTTATGGGTTGCAGCTATCGTCATACAAACACATGTCTATGCAAAGATATAATAAATTTAGAAAAACGCAAAGCAAAATTATCAACAATGTCATTTAGAGATAATAATAATTCATTGAGCAGCAGTGCACGTTCATCAATTCTTGCTGGACGTTTTTTTGATGTACAATCACGTAGTTCATCTGATACATCATACTACAGTGCACAAACAAATAATAATATTTATGATAAACAAACATCTGAAACATCATCAGTATCAAGTAATTATTCAACTGATAAATGGAATAAAAATATTGAATCATCTGTTGAATTAACTGAAACCTCAAATCAAGATGCTTCTAAAGATAAAAATACAGGTGATAATGATGATGATGATGATGTTATACATGTTGAAAATGATAATTCAACAACATCAGTAGAAATACAAGAACCAATTGATAATAATGACAAGATTGTGTTGGATAAAAATGATACTGAACAACCAGTTAAAATGAATTCATCATTTCTTAAAAAATTAATCAAAGTCATTGATTCACCAGCTCAAGAAGACAGTATTAAACCAACTGAATTTTTTTCAAGATTATCACAATCTTATATTGGTAATACAGATAACTTTAAGAGAAAGTTAATGACAATTATGGAAGAAAATAGTATGAGTCAAAGCTGTACAATAGATGATGATAATTTAACTAAAAAATATGTTGATATTTGTCAATTCATACAGGACGAATCAATGCCGTCATTGATGTTTGGTTCTTCATTGTTGAATACAAGTAATAATAGAACAAGTGAAGCTCATTTATCACCAAAATCTTCACCACTTAAAAAGTTAATAACGAATAGTAATAAAAAAACTATAAATTCATCGCCATTATATAAAACAGCATTGTCAAATAATGCAACACCAAATAAAAAATATCAAATTAAACAACAACAATTAAACTCACCAAATTCACCAAATACACTTTGTGGTGATTCATTTATACGTCTTGAAAGATATTGCGAACAAATATCAACACCAACAAGTGGTAAAAAAAATAATTTACGTAGAAGTTTTTCTGTTCCTGATTTTGCTGTTTGGACAGCAAAAGAAGAATTTTTAAAAAAATGTAAAGATCAAGAAAAATCACTTGATGATACAGTACCAGATGTTAAATTATCTGATGATATTACATCTTCAAGTTATGATACATTTGAAAGTCATAGTCGTCGTGATATTGATTATCATACAATAGATACTTCAATTTTAGATGATGAGGATGATCTAACAAAAACAATTATGATTGAAGTTGCAAAAAAACGTAAACGTTGTTATGAAACAGAAAAAACAATTCGTGAAATTGATGCAGCATCAAATGCATCATCTGAAACATCAACGACATTTGAATCAGATAAAATATTAGAAATGTTTGAATTAATTAAAAAATCAGAAGATTATTATAATTATTTGACTGAACATAAAGATACCATTCGTGCTGTTACGAAAAGACTGAGCTTTGATTCAGGTGTTGATTTATCAACTAAAACACCAGAACATAAAACTCCAAGAAAAAACATTACAGAAAATACAAAATTAACACAATTAAAACCAACAAAAGCAGTTGCACCAAGAACAAAATCACCTGGACGTTTAACAGATAAAAAAATTATCAAAAAACCTGATAATAATATTAATATTAAAACACCAGGTCAAAAATTACAAGCATCAACTCCACAGTTGACTAAAAAAGTTTCTTCTTTAACAAATCTTTATCCATCATCTTCATCAAGCAGTTCAACAAAATCATTGGCATCAAATAAATTAACTGTAAATTACCATCAAACACCAACAAGATCAATGCCAAAATTAACAAAGCCAATTTCACCGGCATTAAAGCAACAAGCAACACCAAAACCATTGTCTTCTCAATTATCAAGTACAAAAAAAACACCAACACCAGCTAAACAAACAACTCCAATGTCGTACATAACATCAGCAATTAAATTAACACCGACAACACCAAGGAAAAATGATTTAATTATTTCACAATCACCAAGACAAGCCAATTTGTACAACAAGACACCAGTCACCACTGATGCTAAAAGAAGATTCTTCATAACTCCAAACAAAGGCAATCCATCACCATCACCATTAAATAAAATAAAAGTAAATAAACCTAAAAATTATTTTACTGGTTTGGATGATGCTTATGGTTATAAAACAGTTAAATCACCAGTTGCTGAATATATACGTGGTACAGACACACAGCTAGTACAAAATGTTAGAGCTAAAAGAAACAGTTTTTTATTAACACCAAAATCAAATACTGCTGATACACAAAATGAAGATCTTAAATTTAAACTGAATAAAAATGGTGACAGTCCAGTTGGTTTTGATCATATTTTAAGTCCAGTTTTACAACACCAAGCTAAAATGCTGCTTGCTGAAAATGAAGAAAATGTGCCAATTGATTTTCATCTTCCACAAACAAATTATAAAATGCCTGATGAAATTCATGAGGTTTGTAGAAATTTAAAAATATAATAATTCAATAATTCAGTTGAGATTTTGATTATTTATTTTTATTGTTTAATAGATTATTGGCAGTCCATCAAAAATTCGTGGTGCAAGATCACGTTTATTGCAAGAAGTTAATGAAAGAAAAATAGTAACACGTCATGAAGGTCGTGTTGCTACTAGTTTTAATGATTCGCTAGATGATGACATGGCTGATATGTCAATTCATGTTACAAATCATGCAAATAAAACAAACTATGCTGGCTATTTGAGACGTGTTAAAGACTGAAGTATAAGTTCATGATATTAATAATTAACAAAATTATTTATTGACAAAAAAGAAAAAGTATTTTAATTAATATTTTATTGTAAAATTTTCTATTATCTATATGACATGGAAGGGGTATAATTACGAATAATATTTTAGCGTGTTGAATACGCACATGTTAATTATATTTTCTACAATTTTTTTATAATAATTATAAAAAAAAAAAAAAAAAAAAAAAAAAAAAACGATTACATGTCGCTTATAATATTTTCTATAAATAAATAAATAAATAAAAATTTATTTATAAATTAATATTGGTCATTTAAGAGAACGAAAAAAAATAAATATTATTTTATTTAAAAACAAAAAATAAATGAAAATATTGTACCTCATAGATTGTAAATTAAAATAAGATGTATAAATTGTAACTTTTTTTTTTTTTATTGGTAAATTACTTGACTCAATAATACAGTTATATATTTAATTTTAAGAAATCGAATTAATCAAAAGTGAGAAAATAAAAAAAAAAAAATAATCAAAAGTTTTGTGGTTAAATAGCAGAACAATGACCACATTGATTGAAAATTCTACAAATTATATTGTAATAATTTTATTGACGCATTCCTTTGAGCCATAGAAATATCTCAATTAATATATTTTCAGTGAGAAATATAATTACAATCGAATAATTCTTTTGACATTAAAAAAAAATAATAACACAAAAGCGTCGTACTTAATTAATATTATTCAATTTTATAAAATATTTAGGAAGAAAACCAGTTTGTCAATCGAGCAATAATAATTTTAAAAATTTTTTTACATTTCAATAATTACAAGGCTAATAATAACAACAAAAATCCTCTAACAATGTCGATTGTTTTGCTTGAAATAATTTCGGTCAATAGAGAAAAAAAAATTATTTAATTTCTAATAATTATCGAGGATATTTTTTTTTTTTTTACAACAAATAAAATTGTATTTGAAAAAAAATGGTTTCTTCTAATTTTATGGTCTAATTCTTTTTACATTCAAAGTGAAAAAATTCAATTGAAAAATATACATACACAATGCATAAACAAATGTTATATGAATATAATTAAAAAATTTTTTATTAAATAAATAAAGATGAAAAAAAAAATGAAAAACATGTTTTTAATTTGTTTGAAATAAACTAATTAGTCATAATTATACCGGTGTTACTCCGTTGTTTTGCGCACGGCACGTTATTTCAATTTCAAACCAATAAAAATTGTTATCGTCATTGAAATATTTTAACATTTAATCCAATAGAAATTAATGTTTAAACTTTGAATGTTCTCGATTGTTAGATGCGCACGTTGAGTTGCACACGAGTACACATTTTTTTTACGTTGTGTGCAATCGTGTGCAGAGAATATTCAAGGCGGGGATAATCAATAAAATTCGAAGCACCAGCTCGATTTATAATCAAATTGTTCACAACAACTGATCGTGAAGGATCGTTATAATTTCAATTGCAATTGACACCTGAAATATAATTCAAAGTCATCAAAATGCCAGGACCATGCAAAGGTAAAGTTTTTAAATTTATTTATTAATTATTTGATTATTATTTAGTTGAGATGTTATTGTTTATTGGATAATTTGGATGATTAATATTTTGATAATTTATTAAGACAATCATACGATCATTGGTAATATTTTAAAACTAATTTATTCGAATCAAAAATAATTTAATATAACGGTTTGTGTTTGTTTCGTCATTCGATGCAATCCGGTGCAGTGGTACCGATAAAATAAATTTCTAACAGTAAAATCTTATTGTTTTTTTGTATAATTCATTTGTTAGACTTGAAATTTATAATATTTAATTAATTTTGATAACAAATTTTATTTATTTATGTGATTTTTTGGTGATTACAGAACAATGCAAAGATTGCAAATGCGGAGGTGACTGCACATGTTGTTCGACTCAAACAGAAGGTAACATAATGTATTTTTAATTAATTAAATTTTTTTTATTTTTTTTACGTCTATATTCTTTTTTTAATCTGTAATTCGACTCTTGAGTATTTATTCTCTTGCTTTTTACTTTTTTTCTTATCTCAAGTTGTTTCTATTTTTATATTTTGATTTTGTCAATTATTATAACGCCTTTTTTGATTTATTAATTATAGAAAAGTGTAAATGTTCAACTGGAGGTAAATGTTCATGTGGACCTGCATGTACTTGCAGCAAATAAAATACAAATTAATGTTGGAAATTCATCAACTATACATTCCTTGGCTTAATGAAAATTTTCAATTGTCTTCGATTCTATAAATTATTCATCTTCTCAACTTCAAAGTGCTCCAATAGTTAACGATATATGACAGCAAGACAAATCGATAAATAAAAGTTAAAATGAAAAAAAAAAAAATATATATTCTTTATGCTTTTTGAAGTTTAAAATAATTAAATTAAAATTGTATTGAAATTAAAAAATAATAATTAACAAATAAAATGCATATTAAATATTTAAATTGTTTAATTTTTAAAACAAAAAAACAAACAGTTTTCCTCTGTGACTTTTGTAATTTTTTTTCTAAATAATTAAAGCCTTTATCCATTTGCCCGACGAAATATAAATAATCAGAGAATAGAAATAAAAAGTTACATAAATAAAAATATGATAATCTCACTGTAAACATTAAATTTAAAAATATTAAAATAAATAAATTAAACGAGTTTGTTAATAGACATGATCACATGTGTTTATGAACTTTTATAATTTATTATTTTTCAATATTATTATCATTAGTACAGTTTATTATTTTTGTCATTCAACAATCAATTTTTTAAGTCAATTCATTAATCATTTATATTCAATCAATAAATATATATATTCTTAATGCTAATTCCATAATCATCAAGTCATCAATCACTAAGTAGATCGTGAGATGATTTGAATTCATTTGATAATTCATTGGTATCTCAAAATTACTAGTGCCATATGGACAATAGAAAATAAAATACTGAAAGTTATTTCCTTTTTTTTTTTCAAATTTGAAAGCATTATAAATGTTTTTTCTTAAATTTGTTTTATAATTTGTAGTATTATAGAATCTTTAGAAGAAAATTTTTAATTTTTGTGATATATATTTATGTTTATGAGCCAAAAGTAAGACTTTTTTTTAATTTTTATAATGCTTTGTTTATTACTAGAGGAAATTTAGGATTAGTTGACTCATTTTGAGTCATTATATCTATAGATTGAGTCAGTTTTAACAATGTGCCCTTATTGTATCACAGAAAAACGTAATAAGATTTTTAAATTATATCCCCTTTTTTTCTAAATAATTCAACTAATTTTTATTTTATATTAATAATCATTGTTACGATGATTTTTTTTTTTTTGTAGACATTTTGGCTTCGCTGAGATCAAAATGTAACAATGAATTTTTATTTTTCAAAAATAATTATTTGATATATAATAAGCCACAATATTTTTTAATTTATAAAAAAAAAAAGCTAAAATCTACTCAATTTACTTGAAATATTTTTGTTTGTTTCATAATAATGATTATAATTTTAATTGCTGGATATTTTAATACGTGGATCTAGTTTTTAGCAATATTATTGTCATGAATCTTTTGTTTATTTTTTTTATTAAATGATGATTACCGAAAGTATATTATTCTAAGAATATTCTAAGATTTAAAATTATGAGAAATTAAATAACAAGTATAATGCAAATTAAATAAAACATAAGCTAAAAGTTTTTGACATGCTTTATTTAAGCACAAATAAACAACACTGATGGAGTTTATACTTTTTTTTTAGGTGCAATTATTTAACAAAAATATATATGAGGGTACAGCACGTTATAACAGCTTAATTGTCAATAATATATTTACATTTATTTATATATTTTAATTATTTTTTTAAACTAAAACAACTGCATAAAAATTGAGGTATTAAAATATATCAGGTTCCTTTTTTTAAATATATTTTTATCTTTTTTAGGAACAACAAGTATATAGTTGATGTTTATGAAATATTCAAAATAATATTTTATAATTAATTTAAAAATATTGTTTATAAAAAAACATAACATTTATCAATAAAAATATACATCTCAACAAGAAGAAACACAAGATAAATGTCTTTTTATTTTATAATGAAAAGCTAAACACCAAAAATAAATAGATTAAATGAACAAAATCTACATAACATATAGAAAAAATAATGAAAAATCGACATAATAATTATAAAACATTTATTAAAATAATTTTAATTAAAAAAAAAAAACTTTTTCTTTTTATGTTTTCAAGGTTGTGTGGTGAAAATAAGACTAAATTGTAAGAGTAATGTCTTGAAGTATTTTAAATGTATTTTCAAATGGATTTGTATAACAAGTTTTGAAGATAAAAAAAAAGTAAAATGATAAATAGAAAAATAGCAGAAAAACAAGATAAATAAAATACATTAAATAGTGGAAACATTGATACATTTGAAACGTAAAAAAAAAAAAAAAAACACATGAGACTTAATTATTATACAACGAAAATTTGTGCTTACAATAATAGGATGAACAAAACACTCAATTTCAAGCATGCACTGTTAATATTATGTAAAAAAAAAAATTACATAGGCCAATTTTCATTCAGGCAAATGACAAAATTAATAATTTTTTTCTCATGTTTTTTCTGTAATAATAATTGTTTAGAATATTCTAAATTTCGTAGGCTTTTCATTTTGATATTGAATTTACATGAAAAATTATAACAAAGAATTTTAACTTTGTTATTTTTAAATGTTTTTTTTTCGATTATATTTTGTAATAATTTTTTTTTTTATTTGATTTTTTTTATATGACAATAGAGTATGAAGATTTGTATAAAATTTAATGATTTAAAATTGTAAAGTTTCATAGTATATAGCTGAGAGGGTTTCAAAAATTTTTCATTATAATATAGTTAATAATTTTAGTAAGACAAGATTAATTGTTTTTTTTTTTTTTTTATAAACAATTTTAGTGCGAGTGTTTGAATTTTGGCAATTTTTTCGGTTGTTAATCAACTTGAATTTTAATAAATAATTCAGCACCATGCTATCAGTAATAAGTAAAATAATAAAATCATTTTTTTGCTTTTGCAGCTCTCGATTGATAAATAACAAAGTTTTTAAATTAAATAATGAAAAAGTCAAAATTATGACTACAACGTATCAAGAATATGATTCTTCTTTGAACAAATATATAAACATTAATTTTAAAATGCCTCGTTTAATACGTACAAGCTAATAAACTCTGTACAAATATCAACATTTTTTTCTCCAAAACAACACCATCACTTTGCAATATTATTTCCTTTTTTGTCTTTCTTTTTTTATTGTAACAATTGAGTCACAAGACTGACAAATATCAATGAGCTTTTATGAAAATGATTAACTTCTTAACGATTCACAAAAAATCGCAGAGCTTTTTCTCTTGAGTTATCAATTTATTTCGAATCAATATCATTTCATTGTAATTTATCTAACTAGACTATTATTTGTCAACAAATATTAACAGCAAAAATAATATTACCAATAATCACAAACCCATATGGTCATATTATTAATTATTTTAAATATTTTTGTTAATTTCCTGCATGATAAATTGAAAAATAATTACTTTTGTGAAATTCCTTAATTTTCAACGAATAATTTAACAATAATTTACAGCCTAATTATTAACAAATATCATAAATTTCAGATTAATATTTTTCTTTTTAAATAACAATGACATGAATTTAAATTTCCACAATAAACAATTTTAATTTTTTTATATAAATTATATTTTTTAATTAAAAAATATTTATTATTTCTTCGAATACTGAATGTCTTAAATTTTAATTATTATTTATTGTATAATTTGAAGGTGTATATAATAATTAATATGTTTGATATTCAATCGAACACTTGCCATGTGGATTTCACAATAAATTATTTGTTGAATCAGCAGAAACATACAATCGATATTTGAATTATTATAATTTTTAAATCCTCGAAAAAGTATTGGCTTTGATGTTTATCATATTAATCATCACGAATTATTAATAATATCGAAATTTTGAGATTAAAATTACTGGATCCTGTGCAAAAGTTTTTGTTTTACTTTTATTTTTCTGTCATAATTATTCCCCTTTGGAATTTGAATTAGTCTTGTTAGATTTATCTTTATTTCATTTATGTGAAATAATATTTTTATTAAGTTCTAAGTGGATGCCACATAACAATAGGACGTCGAAGTGATGCTAACATTTGTTTCCAGTGTGATAAAGATTTACCTGCACATGATGAGCCAATAATTATGTGTCCAACTGTTGAAGTTTTTGTATTTGATGTCACTTCAACTACTGTCAGTCTCAACTGCATACTCTATGAAAAAAAATATAAACATTTATTTTATTTCAATTGAAAGAATATCTTTGTGTATTTTAAAATATAATTTACCTGTAATGAATGAGCAGGTATATTAAAAATCATTGCCTCATTGAATGTTGGACTTTTTTCATTTTTTTTAGTTGATGTTTTTTTTTTGTGCATTTTTTTTCCTTGCTGGAGAAGATATACCTTTGGAAGAAAATTAATTAATATTAAATTAAGTAATGCAATTCACAGTGACGTATAATTTTTACCTTTACGAAAAAATCACCAGGTATATCAGTGATACCTCGAAGATTTCGTGCTTTAACAACGACGAGTGTTAATCTTTCAGCTGTTGGTAGATAACTCAGAGATATCATAAGTTCACCAAGTCGTGGTACTGGCAAATTTAAACTTATTAATGGAAGCCAAGTTGTTGCTGGTGGTCTAACAGCAGGTCCTAATTTTAAAGATGCCTCACCCAGTAAAGAAACACCACCTCCAAAGCTAACATCAAATGAAAATACCTAAAATGAACAAAATAATTTGAAGTAAAATCATCAAGTACTTGATGATTAATGCCAAGTAAAATATTCAATTGATATTTACCTCCACCAATAGTATTCTTCCAACAGAACCACCATCCAATGAAAATAAATATTTTTCTTGATAACTTGGTGAAGATGAGCCTCTGTAAATTCTCGTTTGAGCACGATTGTGTCGTTCAGGCAAAAGGCAAACTCTAATATCAACAAAAAAAAAAAAGTATTGATTAAAATATTTAATGAATGTCAAGAACCACTTGTAGAAAAAAAAAATAAAATAATCAATAATTAAAATAATAACAACACACAACCTTGCAAGTGTATCAAGAGCTGGACGTCCATCTGGTGAAATGAGATCTCTTGCTTCCAAAATACTAACTGAAAGATCAGTTTCAGTATCAGCACTACTTCGTCCACCCCATCTTTCAAATTCAAAACCAATGCAAATATGACCAACAACTGTTTCATCATCAATGTCATTTAATATAACACTTGTATCTGATGATAAACTTTCACAACTAATTGCTTTTTGTAAATTTCCTTCATCAGGTGGTGGCTCAGGTTCTGGACCTTGTGAACCTCTTCTTGATAAACATCCATTTATTTCTGAATTTATATAATTACTGCCATATGATTCTTCAATGCTCTTAAAATAACAATAAATGTCGCATTAATAATAATAAACGGATTGGTTTATTTGATTATTTATTAATTAATTTATCACTTGATAATTTTAATATACATTTATGCAACTGTATGAAAGTTTATGTATGAATAAATAATATTATGAGCAACAGGTGGATTTATTACCTGTGACAATCTTCTCATAATTTGTACTTCTTCAAGTGCAGCATATAAATCTTGACTACTTTTTCTTCTACAAATAAATTATTAATTTGATTTAATTGACACTTAAAAGTCTCCAATAAATTTTATAATTACCTGGCTGGTTCATTCATCACCTCCAATTCACTATGTTCATGAAAGCCATTTAATCTTTCCATACTTTTTCTTCTTTGCTCGAGGCTATTAAAAATATCCTCCGATGTTCGTGTAAAACTTGGATCAGACATGTATGGATATGGCTCTTGGCTCATGTCTTTCAATAGTAATGGTGATGATGGTGGATCCTGGAGACTATTGTACACCTAAATGTTCAATGTATAAATTTATTTTGATGAAAAAAAAACAGGAACATGTATATTAATCAACACATGAATAATATTGGAAACAACAATGGTCTTTGTAATGTCATATTGTTTGAAAGTAGACAAACCTCCTGTGCAGTACGATGAGCTTTCAAATTTAATTCAGGACTATATAGATCATAGCCACCTTCACGTTTTGAAACATCAACACCAATATCGATTTCGCTTTCAGTATAATAGTCACTATTTTCATTTTGTCTATGGTTCAATGAACTTTTGTTTAACAATTGTAATGACGATTCTGTCATTGATGAAAATGTTAGCTTTGGTACTTGCTGAGCTGATAACAATACAGAGCTGTAAAACAAAGCGTTTTTTTTTTTTTCTTTAACCAATTTTTATACAACCAATCACTGAAAAAGAATGTAGAAATTATTTTAATATAGAAAAATAACATAATGAAAATTCTAACTTGTAAAATTCTGATGCATCAATGTAGCTCTGTGATGATACAGATCTTAAAGCACTGAAAATTCTTTCACCTGTTGTAGGAGTATTTTTAGTATGATTTACTGGATCTGGTGGTGCTGGTGGTGGTACAGAATTATAAGAAAATTTATCATCATTATTACCATTTGATTGATGATGATGATTAAACCAGTCATGATACATTGTTGTTTGTTTTGTGTCATCATGTTCATCATCAAAATGATCATCAATGCCATCATAAATTGGTAAATCCGGTAAACTTTGTATGTATTGTGATACTCTTTGTAATCCCTGTTCTTTAAAGCTATCAGTTATATGATAGGATAATTCTTCTTGTGATTTACTTGAATTTTTAAATAATCCATTATCATTTTTATGCTGTAACAATTGATTTTTCCAATCAATATTATTACAGTAATTCTTTGTATTTTTATTGTATTTTTTATTTGATGTTTTGTTGGCATAAATTAAATCAATTATTGTTTGTGATGTTGTTGAATTATTTTTCAAATCTGGTATATCAATTGTATAATTTTTATTGTATTGACGTACTTGATGATGACTTTTATTTGTGTATTCATAGCCAGGAAAACTTGATGATATATAACGTAAATTATCTTTACTTAAATTATTATCATGATGTGATGTTTTTGATGGAATATTGTATTTTGTTTTATTATTATCATCGTCATCACCATCATCAATATCATTGTATAAATTAAATGTATCATCTCTATTGTTTATTCTACCATAATAAATGTCTTTCATTTGATTTTCAAGACTCTCAATTCTTTCAAAACTCGTTTCGAAATTCGGCACTTTGGTTTCTGATGGATAAATATATGATGTCATTTGTATATTTTCTGGTAATGTTGTTTTTGTATATGTATCAAACTGTAATGTTTTATCTTCATCAATAGGTCGATTAAATTGACTATATAAATTTTCTTGTAGCTGTTGTTGGTGTTGTTGATGTTGATGGTGATGATGATAATTATTATTTTGAAATGTAAACATTGATATTTGATTTGCACGGTTTGATGATGTTCCTGATGTACGTGGTGCTGGTGGTGGTGTTAGTGGAGCTGTTGTTGGATCATTTAATCGTAGAAATTCAATTGGATTTGGTGGATTAAATGGGGTTGGACGAGGACGAGCTGTTGGTCGTGGTTGTGGAGCCGGTCGAAGTGGTTGAGGTGGAATAATTGCACTTCCGCTTCCCAAGGGAGGATGTAGGTCTCTATCGACTGCCTCAAACCTAGATTTTAAGATTAGTTTTACTTTGTTATTTTTATTTATTTTTCTATAGATAAATAAAAAAGTAAATAAAGTGTTTTCTTTTTCTTCTATATTGTATAACTAACTCTGCCGTATTTTAGTTTTTATTTATCAAATAAATTATACAACAAACACAAATAAATATAATTAATTGTTAATCATTACCGTGTAAAAGCTCCTTGAGCATCCAGCCGAAGATCACTGTCACTATTTATGAGATGTTGTACTCCATTGTCTCCATGAGATGAATACAATCCAGGAATCGTCTGGGCTGTTGGGTGCTGAGCCTTAACAAGGCCCACCTGGCAAACACCGGGGGTAGCTTTTCAATCACATCCTATATTGTCATACGCGAACATCGATAAGCCCTTTTATCAGAGCTTGCGTTCAAGATGATAAAATTTAAAAAAAAAGCATGCATTTTCACACCAACTTACCTTTTCTTCTTTAGGTGCCCAAAGCCAAGATATCTTTTGACGCCATTCGTCATAAATACTCTGGATATTTCGTACACTCCATTGCCAGTTGACACAAAACCTATTCATAAAATTCAACTTTTTTCATTAATATAATGCTTCTGTTGCATATTTAAATGTATTATTAATTTATAACAATAATTTTTTATTGTAAAAATTTTTTTTTTTTTTAATTAAAAATGATTTTTATGACAAAAAATTCTCTCAAATGTATTATTCTCTCAATATTGATAATAATTTTCGATAATATAAAAACGTAATTCAATATAGAAAAAAAATTTAATTTCTAGAAAATTAAATTTAAGATTACATTGTTAAAATTTTTAATTTATCATTGGAATTTCCATTGTACAATCAGTGAATACTTGCTTTGGTTTGTGTAATGTATATAATCGTGAAATATGCGATACTGTTATTTCGATAAAGTCAAGACTTAATTGAAATTTGAAATTGTAATTTTAATGTATTAAAAAAAATATATTTATCATTGATTGATCCAATGATTATTATTTTTTTTTAATTTTATAAAATATTCTAATTATTATTTTGATAAAATTTCATACAGCTATATGTGTTAGACAAATAATGGTGGAAATTTAGGTCCATAAATTTAGCACAGTTCACTTGGTATTTGGCACAATGACTCGTTATTTTGGCAGTATAATATTTCGTGCAATTTTTCTACGTCTTTTACAATAATTTTAGTGCATTTTCATGCATTTTGTTCGGACAAAATTTGCACGAAATTCCTGTCAAAGTTCTGAATGATTGTACTAACTTAATGGACCTGAAAAAAATTTGATATATCTTTATATATTTAAATAAATAATCAAGCAAATATATATAAATATATTATATATAATAAAAACACCTATTGCGATCTACCGAAATACTTAAATGCACATACTGGCTGCCGATGATGATGACTGATGACGATGACTGATGATATATAGATGAAAAAGTATGCGAAATTATATATAATGTCATTATTAATTGAACTAGCAATAATAGCGTTAATTTATAATTAAAAAAAAATAAAAAAAATATATCAACTAAATGATGAATTATATTGGAAGTGAATGAATTAAATTGGATGGATCTAAAAAGGTAAAAAGAAGCAACACTCGCCTACGGCGGAGTGCCAGAGTAGCTCCAGCAATGATGATAATTATCAGCATAATTCCAAGACTGGTCAATATCAAATCACCCATGCTTTGGTTTTATTCCAAATCCAAAAATCACCTGTCAGACTCTGAAACACATATTCCAAATTCTATATAGCCTTATCATCAAAAATATGCAATTTTACTTTTTTTACAAATTAATTATTCTATTATTAAGCTATTTACATGGTAAAATTATATTCTCATGTATCATCTAGTTTTAAATACATGCTTAAGCAAACAATTCGATAACTTAAATATTTAATTATTCCAACTGTTCATTTATCATGTTAAATGAACATCTATTCAAGCATTATTTCACAATAAGTCTATCAATTTATTCAACAGAGCTTAATCATTATTTTTCCTCTATCAACTGAAGGCTACCAGTTTTAATTATTATTTCCTCAATCAGCAAGTTATAAATATGATTTCTAAATTTTTTAAAGACATTTGAAATGGACTAAAAGGTTTCTAGAATATTATAAATAATATAATTAATAGTTATAAATTTTTTACAAAGACCAGAAGCCATAAGCTCAGCTGCAGTATTTTTTTGAAAAATGATTTATTACTTTTTAAGTATAAAATAATATGAATTTTATTATACTGGGTATGTACAAGAAGATATTTCACATTGAGATGTTATCAAAATATTGATCGAACGTCTTGATGCAGTACAGATATACATTTTCTTGTAAAACTATTCGAAAAGAATTTGATTAATTTTGAATAAATACATAAGACTGTTTTGAAATATTGATTATTGGAATTTAAAAATACAAATAACACTGTGTTGTTTGTGAAATAAATTTTTAAGATTTAAAAAAAAATTCTATAAGTACATAAGAGTATATGCAAGATGCATAGAATAAGATGAATGAAACTCCTCATGAACTGAATAGTACGCAGTCATTGTGCAAACTTTATAAGATACACAACAGAAAAAAAAATGTGTATTCTTTGAATGAGTGCACTTTGTGCCAAGTATCCTGGTTTAGTATTATAACTATATATGTGAATGTTCATTGGACAAGATAATCAAATATCGACACTTTCATAAGACGTCTGATGGAAAAAAAAGCAGAGGTAAATGAAAAAATGAACCGATTTTAAGCGAAAAAAAGCTTTTATTATCAACGTGAATTTTTTCTATTGAAGTTGATATAATTTTAAACAAAGAAATAATATTATCTCTATAAAATTCAATTCCATAAATGAAAAATGAATTTGATATTGTTTGTAAATGATAAATCTCGTTGAATCAGTTGAGCGAAATGTGAATTACTGTCATATGAATTATTATAAAAATTAATGAAGAAATGAGTCATTAAATTTTTTTTCTTTTGTCAATTCAATATAATTAGGATTATTATTATTGCCATTGTGATATTTATTGTTAATTTTTATGTGGCTGTCTTGTAGTTGAAGCTTTCATCATATTAATTAGATGGATGGCAATTCATCATTGATGTAAAAGCTCTTTGGCAAGTAGAGTAGCTCAATGTATGGTCATACATATCCGTGTGTGTGTTACTCGATTAAAATGGACATAGTTTGGTGAAGTTTGATAGGACCATGTAGTCAGCTTTGTGCAATATCTATATCACGTAGGTAATGTATAACTCATTTGATGAAAAGACACAGAAGCAATATATTAATGCTGATGGAAACCAAGAGTCCAAGTAAAGTGCAACCTGAGTGATGCACTTGTTACTAAATCAGATTATGCTTTCTAAAATATCCATTATGCTTTATTTTCCATCAGATTTTTTTAAAATTTAATTCTAAAGAAAAATATATGTCTTTTTATGATAAAAAAAAATTTATAAATTGTTTAGAAAAAGAAATAGTTTATTGGAAAAAATAAATCATCAAAATATCGGTTTTTAAAACTCAAAAGGTTTCAAGTTTGAGAGGCTTATCGGTGATATTGATATTTTTTTTTTTATATGAAAGTGCATGTACAGTATGTGTTGATCTTCAATAAAATTTATTCAACAAAAAAATGATTTTTTTCCAGGAAATAATGTGTCTTTATGTCTTTCGAATTGATAGAAAATTTTCATGAAAAGTTTTATATTAATAATTGCATAATAAACAGACGTCTTTTAATGAAATCAACGTTATTATAATTTCGATTTACAAATTTATAATTAATTTCCTGACAAATATTCCTGATAAATATTTCATGGCTTTCCAAATAAATTGAAACATGAATTTTGCTTTTACTCTTTACCTCTCTGTATTTTTTGTACATTTATTTTTGTGGAATTTTCACATTCAATCATAATATACAGAAAAAAAAATAAAAATGATGGATTCGACAGAGAAAAAAAGCAGAATTCGATACTGAAAATTGAAGTAGACATTCTGGTATGTCGTGGGAGTTTCAATGTTCCATATTGCAATTTAAAAATATAAAAAATATATGAAATGCAAAATTCTATAAACTATATTTACCAATGGAAAAAATTACCTCATTAAAATGAACTTGAAATGGCATTGAAAAAATATTAAAACTCAAAGTATTACAGAAAATTAAATACGTTCGATATAAATATTAAAGGTACTCAATCGCTTTGGGTACTTATCGCTTCAATTGCATTTTAAACAACGATCGTTTGATGTATTTTTTTGCCTTAAAAATGTATACAACATTTTAAATGAATAAAAATAAAATTCAATCATGTGAAAACCATTTGAAATATTCATGTAAAAAATATTATTTTTAAATTTTTTACTCTTTTATTTATAACAAAAGAATTTTCTTATAAAATCACCTGGTTTTATTTCAAATATAGACAGACATATTCAAGTTATTATTAGTATTTTCATAAAAAAAACTACCAAAAGTATATAGAAAAAAAAAAATTCAATAATAGCTTTGTCTTGTTTTTCATTTTTACCATCATTATTTCATTTATTTTTTTTTTTTTGCATTGCAACAACAGTTCTACAATGCGTATGTATCCATATGAATAAAATCATACAAAATGAAATACGATATGACTACAATAAAGTCATAATAATAATTCAAAAAAAAAATAATAAATAGACCATAATTTGATAAAAACTGAGAATCCATATGTCACGCAATTTAGTAGAGTATTTCTTCGTTAAATATTTACTTGTCGTGTAAATAAATTGTTTTTTTTTCATGTAATTTGAAGGGAAAAAAAAATCTATCATAATGAATATCGTAGTAAATAAAATTATGTGTTATTTAATTTTTTGAAAAATTTCTAAGCTACAAGTGTGAAGAACATGTATAAAACTTCATTAAAATATTTTTTTTCTTATTGATTATCCAGCCTACCATTAGCCCATCAGCAGCTGGAAGAAACACTTAAACTCGTGTCAAGATTTTCCTCATACAAACAACTTTAATTAAGGAAAAAAATTAATTAAATATATGAAAAATAATTGTTAATTAATTGACAATCAAACAACATAAATTTCAGCAAAAAAAATAATAAAAAATATCATAAATTATGAACATATGTCGAGAGTCTCTTGAGTGTTGAAATTTATAAAATAGTAAAATAATATTTACACATTTAAAAAATGTACATTGCTTAGTATGTTTGAATAAACCTCATACACAATTATCTGTTTACACAGGATTGTTAAATACAAGGGTATTAGAGTTACTATGGAATTTAGGTCACCCCAGTTTTATTATTTTTTTGTCCTTAAGATTTTTATTTTTTCAAAATTCCAAAACAAATAAAGTTGTGTAAATAAATAAATTTTATTTTGTATGATAAGTAAGCTTATTGTTATTCTTCATTGTGTTAATATTTTTATGTAAAAAATTTAACATTATTTATTTATTTTACTCACATTGGATTGTTGGTTGACCTTCCCTCTACTTGCTTGCTAGCCAGTCCATTGAATTTGTGCGTGGTAACAATTATTGTTGCACGATATTTCAGTTTCCATTTTTAATTTATTAATATTTTAATTGATAATTTTACTACTAATATATGTTAAACAACACAATTTTTCTTTACATTATTTCAACAATTGTCATTGATAAAAGTTACAAATTGATAAGCAAAATTCATCAACAATTAAACTTGTGCTTTGATATTGGCTTGGTTTTTTTTTTTTCTTTTTTTTTTATGTGGCCAAAAAAAATACGATGTTTTCATAGAGAATTTTCTGAACTGACTGATAAACTGGGTGAAATAATAATACGTATATATTATTGGGGTGGAGGGTGGCTTGCAGTGGCTTGTCTATGACAATTCGCATTGCAGCCAACTACACCAATGGCGCCACAGAATTATCAGTGCGCAAGTTTAAGTTTTAAAATAAAAAATAAATAAACAAATTTATAAATAAAAAATAAAATTAAAAATTTTTAATATACAATTTTGTTTGAAAATACAATTATTTTTTCACGTTGATCAAAGCAATAATGCAGCATTGTCGATTGATTAAAAAAATTGAAATAATTAAATAATTACATATACATAGAGGCAAAAATAAAACATTGATTTGATCTATTAATCTATGGAAGATGACTATTTTTCTGGTACAACTTCAGATATACTGTACATGCCAGCAAGAAGTCTACCATGTGAGATTGATACAGGATGTTCTTTGGGTGTTAAATAAGCACCTTTTTCTCCCATATAAACATAGGGTAAACGTAAAATCCAGTATGCACTTTGTGATAATTTAATTGGTTCCTCACAGCCAGTTACAAATATTGGGCATGGTGGTGGACCAGGTTGAACACGTGGATTTAGTGTAACATGAACAGGTGCCTTTGGTGTGACGACATGAATTCTCATAAGTTGTGCAATCAATGGTTTTACTTGTCTAAAAATATAAAATATCATGTGGTTTGAGAATAAACTAAATAAGAAAGAAAAATTAAGATGATAATTTACCTGCAAGGACATGGAAAATAAAGTGGCATATCAGCAGTACTAGAAGTAACTTTATTACCACTGTCTTTAACAATTCCATTGCCAGTTGCTTTTAATACTTTATCAGGTGCTGAAGCCATAAATCTATGTCCTCTTGGACATTCATATTCAACACCAACAAATATTTTAACAACAAATTCTTTTCCTCCTTTTGATTTTCTACATTTCATTGCATTTGTATTTTGAAAATTTTTACCACGTCCACCATATACATGTGATGCATGATCACCAACCATTGGCCAAAATGAGCCACGTTCTTTTTGATGCTCAAGTCTAACTGTAACATCCCATGGTAAAAGAAATGCTGAATTTGCTAGCACACCAGTTTGATGTTGCAGTCCAAGATTATGAGAGTATAAACTACTTGGACCCAGACAAACTAATGACCAACTTGAAAATTGAGGAAGAAGACCAATTGGTGATTCAGTATGTAACATTCCTGGTAAATATTCTGTTGTTGATGGTTGTCTTACCAATGATTTATCTAAAAAACATTTTTTAATTTATACATTATGCACTTGTATTATTATTATTATAAAATATTATTAATTACCTTTTGTTGTTTCAGGTTCACTGTGAGATACTTGAATGACAACTTTATGAGTATCATTTGGTGTTAAATTCATTTTACTGACAATCCTACGTCCATCTTGAGCAGCAGCATCATTTGTCAGCTCAGAGTGTCCTCCACTTCCATATCCTTCAATATTGTCTTTTTTTTATTATATAAAATAAAAAAAGAAACAACACCAAAAAAATCGAAAAGAAAAAAAAAAGTAAAACAAATATAAAACACAAAAATAAAAAACAATAAAATATAAAATAAACAAAATAAATACAAGCAGACAAACAAACCTATTTTTAAACAAAATTAAATATATTATTAACATTATTATCATTATTTTACCATGAAGAGTACTGTCAGCTAAACTACAAGCTTGAGTTGGTCCTTGAGGAGTTGATAATTCCCATCGACCAAATGAATCCTTGCGTTTAGTGTCAGGAAGTAATTGTGCAGCTCTAAAATGAAAATAAAAATATAATAATAATACTAAATAGCTAAATAAATAGCTAAATAAATAAATAAACAACCTGAAATTATGTGTGCTTGGTTGAAAAACTGGAAATTCAATTTTTTCCAATTGTCCACAGCCACATTGTTTAGCCAACATTTGAAACCAATCATAATTAGCATGTCTTAAGTTATAAGGATCATCTCTTGGTCCTTGACATCTTCCACAATTACAAGCACAAACATATCTAACACCACTACAATGTTCAACATTTAATAAATCAATATCATCAGTATCAATATCAGAATGTTCACCACCACCAGCACCTTCACTTCCACCTTTATGCAGTGGATTTGTACATGGATTACCAGTTAATGATAACACTTCACACATTTGTCGTCCACTTTTCCAATGTTTAACACATTCAGCTTCAAGTTTTTCACGATATTCATCAAATAATGGACCTCTTGCATGCATTTCAAATACAATCATTGAGTGTGATAATTTTGTTTCATGATATGTACGTCCATAATGCATTGGTAAATTATCTTGATATGCTTGAAGTGCCCTTGGCAACACTTTATTACATCTTGACTTACTAAACTTAGCGTCAGTATCCAAATAACCATGCAAATTTTTTAAATCATTATTTTTGGAGTTGAAAAAATTAAAAAGACCATTCGACACTTGTATAAACTGTGATATTGTTGGTATTTTAAAGTGTGATGGTGTTGTATGACGACCAACATTATCATCAAAACCTTTGGAATATGCTAAATTAATATGTTGCTGAAGAAATGAATGAAATGATCTTTCATCTACATCTTGATTCATGAAATCTAAACTTGGCTCAATTGAACCAGCATCACGAGGTGATTTTATTTTACAACTTGAAATTAAATCGTTCATCATGTAACCAAATATATCATTTGATTCACATGAATTTGTATTAATATATACAAATTCTTGATTAGCAGGAATGGCGAATAATGAGTTTGAACTAATGTTTGTTACAACACGATGTTTACGTAAAATATGATAAATTTGATCTTCAAGTGCATGTTCTAGTTTTTTAATATTTGCTGATGAACTTGGATCTCGAAATACAGCTGGGCTTTTTTCAAAATAAAATAATACTCGTGGTGAGCATGGCCTACCTGTTGTCATCCAGGCATCTGATAATCCTGGTATTGCACTCAAAGAACGCCACAAAGATCCAACACAAGCTACCCTAATTAACAAAGACATAAATTAATTAAAGTGTTGAGTTGTTTGACTTTTTTTTTATATTTAAATTTACCTGACAACATCAAGTGCACGAAATAAATGAACATAACTGTAGTCAAATGTATGAGTTGGATGACTCAATATGATAATATGTGATATTTGAAAAAGTATTAAAAGTGCTCTTGCATATTTATCTCGCATATGAGCCCATGCACTTAGAAAATCTTTGCATTTTTGTTTATCTAAAAAATCATTGTATTGATTGACGATTGTATGAGTGTCGAAAATTCCTCTCAGGTGTAAATAAATAACTTGGTCCTCCGGGTCGTAGTGACCTTCAATTTCTGACTGAAAACATTATTGAATTAATAAAACTGAAGAATTTTAAGATTATTAAATAGAAAGGAAATAATATGACAACTACATTTTCATTTTGAATTGATATCCATTTTGTGAGTTAAATGATTGACTAAAAAAAAAAAACATTCAATCAAGATTACTCATAATAATAGTTTATTTAATTGGAATATAAAAAATACATTACCAGGGTGTCATCATTAACAGTTGGATCATCAATCATATCAGCTAATAAACTCTGTCCAAGCATTTGTGTTTTGCATCCTTTTGCTCGATATTGAGACTTTCCAATTACTGATATAACCACCACTTTTTCGTCTATTAATGCTGAATAAAATTGATTTTCCACGTTGCATGGTAATGTAAATTTTTTTAGTCTCATGGATTTTTTTAATTAAAATAATAAACCAAATATACAAATAATTTTTTTAATGAGTTCTTTGATTGCCTTTGATTCAGCTCTAACAACAAGGTTATGGTTGGGCTCGTCAATAATGTCAACAAATTTCTCTCTACCATTTTATCTACCAATGATACATAAAAAAAAACATCATAAATAAATAATAATAATCAATTTTTAATATTTTAATTGATTTATTTATTCAGATATAAATACATTTTATTTTAAGGTAAATTTCGAAAAGAAAAATAATTATTTAGACAAGAATATTTCATTTTATTTTAGATAATATATTTTTAATTATTAAACATGGCAGAAGTGCTGCTATTTCGACTATGATTATCAACAATTATTAACAATTATTTATTAATATAATAATGACAGTATAAGTATTCTCAATTTTATAAACTTTTATACAGTTAATCGAGAAAAAATTAATAACATTTAAATTGGATTTTAAAATAAAGAGAATAGGATTAATTAATTTCCAAATAATATAATAATTTTTTTTTTGTTTAGAAATTAAGTATGCGAGTAAGATTGTAAACGTTCCATTGATTTTTCATTTTAATTTTTTAAAATTAAAATAGAAAAATGAATTGTTAAAAATAGTAGAACAATTTCCAGATGATTTGGGTCATATAAAATGTAAATATCGACTTTGATTAACAGCCAAGACGTTCAGGACAATAACCATTTTCATTAAGACTGTCAAATGCTTCTTGTGTTATATTTTTAAAAGTAATATTGACTGTAGATTTAACACTGTAACGTGGTACTGCCTCATTTTCTTTATAAACTTTGAATTTAAGTTGATAATTACCATCAGAAAAATTCACAACAGGTGTTATTTTGCCAGTTTTAAAATTCAAATCAAAGTTGATATTTCTTTCACCATCCCAACGAAATGTTTTGTCATCCCAAGTTGAGTCATCACGATCAAAAAAAGGAACATAAAGTGTATCAATTCCCAATAATGTACCATTAAAATTACGAATTACCACAGACGTTGAACGACCCTCCAATTTTTTATCATTATCAGCAACAATTATAACACTGAGTATTGATAATCCTGTCATTTTTGGTATTCCACTGTCAGTTATTAATATTGGTATGTCATATTTTAATTTTTTTTCATGATTAAATGTAACTTTAGCATAAAGTTCATTATTTTTAATGCTAAACTTATCAGAAATACTCGTATAATTAATTGTTTTATTGTCAATTGAAAATGTAAAAGGTGCACTATGATATTCTGAATCATAATCAAAAGCAACAAGTTTTGTGATTGGACCAGGTGGTTTATTTTCAAACCAATAAACTTTTTGTTTTTCCAAAATTGGTGGATTATCATTGACATCAATTAAATTAACATCAACTGAAATTCCATGACCCAATGAATTGTATGTGTTATTTCTATCATAAGCTTCAACAATTACTCTCCATGTTGGATAACCAAATGGTGGATCTCTGTCAAGTATTGTATTCAATGTCATACAGCCTGTTAATTCGTCAATTAAAAAAATTGAATGATGCTGTTTACGATCTTCCATTTTTGTATAGTATCTAATATTTTGATCAATAGTTTTGTTCTTGATGTCAGGATCATGAGCTTTAAATATTCCAATGCAACTTTCATTGATATGTTCTTCAAGTATATTTATATTTGTTTGAAATATTTCAAAAACTGGAGCATTGTCATTTGTATTTTCAATAATTATTATAACAGCTGTTGTTATTTCATAAAGATCATCAATTGATGCTTCAACAATGAGAGTATATTCTGATGTATTTTCGTAATCAATTTCTCCATCAACATATATATTACCAGTTTTTTCGTTGATGCCAAATACTTGATTGATATTGCCAGATCTTATTTTGTATCTGACAGATGTTGTAGAATTTATATTTGACAATTCTACCTTTACAATTGACATATTTCTGTAATAATTTTCAGTTAAATTATTTACAATGTAAATTGAGCTGGTAAATTGAGGTCCAGCTTGTTGTTCTTGCAAATCAATGTTCTGTTCAAGGTTATTTGAACTTTCATTGTCTTCTTTTGAGATGTTGGCTGATGAATTTGATATGAATTCATATTTGTACCTCGATTTTTCATGATCATTCAAGGTGTCAGCAGTTGTTGAGACTATTGAATTTTTATAAATTAACATACAATTATTATTAACGTAATAATTATCAGTTGATTTATCAACTTACCAATCAGTTTGTTGAGCATAAATAATAATGAAATTATTATACATTTATATTTTTTATTTTTATGCATTTTGTTTATTAATTGCTGATGAAATGATTTAATTTTTGAAATGAACAATTTTTTTCTACAACGTTTTGCTTAAAAAACTGTGAAGAAATGAACCAACAATTTTGGGTGTAGCAAAGATAAACGTTATCATCAACTGAAATTAGGACAACAATATCATAACGCTAAGTTTGCAAAGTATTATTTGTTTTTGTTTTGTCATCATGTGGCTTTACCTAGCTATCTGGGTTAATACCCAAAAAAACAATAAAATAAATCAGGTGATTATTAGTCAAATAAAATTTGATGATGTGATGACGATTTAAATTTAATAAAAAATGGCAGCAGCCTCGACAGAATTACTTGTTACTTTATCAAGATATTATCGGTATTATAGGACACTTTTATTGCTTGTCCAAGAACTGATCAGCTGATCCATTTATTGTTCAACACGAGGGTGAATTGCGTGATCGATTTAGCATAGAATTGTTTATTGTATTATTAAAATGTCAACTAAATTATTGACAAGACTACTGACGAGGAACACAGTAAATCATATTAGTTTTATGAAATTCAACACAACTAGAATAAAATTAAAAAATGAAGATAATTCAAAGACAAGAATTATACCAGAACCAGTTAGTGGTATGCATCAAGCAGCAGTATTAAAATCATTCAATGAACCACTTGTTATTGAAAATATTGAACCAGTTAAACTATCAAACGATAATGAGGTATAATTTTTTAGTCTTTACATATGAATTTGGGGTTAACAGATGGTTCTTACGTAAATATCTTTTAATTATTTCTTAGGTTTTGATTGATGTGCACTATTGTGCATTGAATGGACCTGATGCACTTTTAGTAAAAAATAATTACACATCCGAGCCAGCTTTGCCAAGAATATTGGGCTATGAAATTGCTGGTAAACTTGTAGAAGTTGGTGATGAAGCTAAAAAAAATGGCTTTAAAATTGGTGATAAAGTTGTTGCTCTTAATAAAGAAAAATTCGGTGGATTTAAAAGTCAATGTGTAGCAGAAATAAGTGTAAGTTGAATGATGCCATCATTTTATAATTAATAAAAAATAAAAAACAACTATGTAAATTGTTTATTAATTTATTCAGGATATTTGGAAAGTTCAATCATCAGATAAACTATTGGACTCTGTGTGTTTACTTGAAAATTATATGACAGCATTGATTGGTTTAGATAAAAAAGCCAGTTTGCAAGAAGATGAAATGGTGCTAATAAATGTTGGTCTTGGTGGTATTGGATTGGCTGCTGTTGACATTGCTGCTAATGTATTTAGAGCCCAAGTTATTGGTGTCAGTGCATCAGAAGAAAAAGCAGCTATGGTTCGTGATAAAGGTGCATTTGCATCATTAAAATTCAATGATAAAAAACTTGTCAAAAAAATTGTTGAATTTGCTGCTGAAAGAGACATTGAAGATGTTTTCGTTGGACCAGAAGGAGAAAAATTCAAAAAAATGTTGGGCTGGTAAGTAGATTATTACTCATTTGACACAACAAGTTTTTATTAAATAACTTTTTTATTTTTTAGTTTTACAAAAGTATACGAAGAAAAGCATCAAACCAATATGTTGAGAGATGATAATTTTGATGTTCTTGTTGAGCATTTGTCACGAGAAGGCCGAATAATACTTGCTGGTTTTACTGCTAAAAATGGTAAAAATGGTTCAGAGAAAAAAAATGATGATGATGACAATGAAAAAGACAATTCTTTTATTCCATGTGGAATTAATCTTCTTAAATACAAATCAGTCGACTTTGAAGCATACAGGTAAAATGACTTTAATTATTTTAATATTCAACTAAAAAAAGTTTACAAACACCAAAAAAAAATTGACCTAGATTACAAACTTTTTACTTCTTATTGTACTTACATCACATTAAAAAATAAGACCTATTTTGTTAATAAAATAACATGAAAAATAATAATTATTACTTTACAGAGAGGCGGGTCAAGATGTCTTGCAATACTACGATGAGGGCTTGATCAAACCATCATATTCCTTAATTACTGGACTTTACAACATAAACGATGCGCTGAAATGCACAACCGATATGAAATGCTTTGGAAAAGTACGTAAAAAAATTTAGATTATCATTTTATTACTCTCTAAATATCATCAACGTAATTACAATTTAATTTATAAAACAAAAAATATTATTTTTTTACTGCAGGTAATTATTGACGTGAAACATCCGGATCTTGAGACTAAACAAACTTCAAATTAATGGTAACTATATTTTAAAAATTACACGAAAATAAATATATTTATTTATTACATTTCGTAAATAAATAATAAATAGTTTTTTAAATTTATTTTATTTATCTTGGAATTTTTATTATGGGTGTGTTGGGTTTTTTTTTGTTCCCTTTTTCTAAATAATTAAGCGACCGGTCAAAGAGTCGGCAATTGACAGCGATAAGTCCTTGTTATTTCTATTGCACAGGAGGTATATATTTATTTTGTTTTATTAAACACCGAATGGCCCTCAATATCGAGAGGGATTTTACAAACATATGATATGCGTGAGACCATATTCGATTGAGCTATAAATATTGCAATAGGACTCAGTAATAACACAATAAACACAAAAATTTTATTGACACTTTTTTATTAATCATAAATTTTCATTTTATTTTATTGACGTTATAAAATTTACATGACTTTTAAAATAGATCGATCATTCGACCTAGAGATTGATTAATTATTTACCAATTTTAAAAATTTGTTTGCTCATAATTTGGTAAGCAATGATATCATGCAAATTAATGAATTTTCAAATTACTTATTTGATTTTTTTTATTACATTTTATTTTTTTACTTTCGTATTTTAAATATGAATGTCATGATAAATGATTTTTTAATAAGGTCAAGTTTATCTTATGTATTAATAATTAAAAAAAAAAAAAAATGATCGTGTAATTTGTTTTTTATTTTATTTTAAATTTTTGTTTAAATTGGTATTTTTAGGCTGTTGTTATTATTCAATGGTCATTCTTATACCGTCAATAAATAGCTATACAAGAAAGAAAGTGAAAATTTCCTCAACATTGTTATTTTATTTTTTTATTTTATCTTGTAGCCTTTTTTCCTTGGTTTCGATTGACGTGAACTGATAGCTCAATTAAACACGAAAAAAAAAAAATATCCGGCATGAAAAAATAAATGAAATTATACTTTTGATAGAATAAAGAAGAATTTTTTTTTTTTTTTTTTTTTTTTTTTTATTTTTTTTATTTTTTTTTTTTATATTTTATATTTATTTTATTTTT
>JAPYYR010000280.1:0-26384 GCA_030523065.1 Aphidius colemani | reverse complement strand
CCAGGATAATTATCAAAAATTTAATCAACATATTAATAAAATTCAAACTTATCATCAAAAAAAATTATCTGATAATAATTATGACCCAGGTATTTATCATGATGATGATGATGGTAATATTAATGAGAATAAAAAAAAACGTGCTATACAAAATTCAAGGTACATTATGCTATTATTATTTGAAACTAAATGTTTTTTTTTTTTTTTTCTATTTTTTTTGAGTAGTTATATAATAATAATAATTATTATTATTTGCAGCAATGACAATGAAAGTGGTGGAACATCAGGACAATCATTATTTGATTATGATAGTGGAAAAAAATCATCAACAGATAGAAATAAAGGAAAAAAAAAAAAAGACGATGAAATATGTAACAACATGGATCTTAGAAATGATGTTAAATTTCTTGATAGCCTATATGGCTGTCGTATAATTGAGGGATTTTTACGAATAGTTCTTATTGAAAATAATGATTCATCAGCATTTGATAATATAACATTTCCAAAATTACGTGAAATAACTGGATATTTATTGCTCTATCGTGTTAGTAATTTAAAAAGTATTGGAAATATGTTTCCAAATCTTGAGATTATTCATGGTCATACGTTATTTACTGATTATTCATTTATGGTATATGAAATGCAAAATTTACAAGAGGTAAATATAAATAATATTATTTAAAACTTAATAAAATATAGTCTTGTTGTTTTTTAATAATTCCCACGCAAAAATCAGGGTGTTCTTATCATTCGGTTGAATTATTTGATCTCAACAGGTCAATTAATAGGGTCAATTGTTGTTAATAATTTTAAACGAATTAAATATTAATGAGCTCAAGTAGTAGACAGTCAATTACCATAACTTTGTTTTTTAATTCGACAACAATTTATAATTTTATTATTTTTCCATTAAGTCAAACTCGATATACTACAATTTAAATAACTTTATGCAATATTATTTTACTTCTATGTAATTAAGAAATGACTTGTCTTATTATCTTATTTATTTTTTTTAATTACTCAATTTATACTTTATAGATTGGTTTAAGTAAGCTCAAAAGAATATCACGAGGTGGTGTAAGAATTGAAAAAAATACAGCACTTTGTTATACAAATACTGTGGATTGGAGTTCAATTGTCATTGCTGGTGAAAATTTTATCCAAAATATGCTTGCTGAAAAAGCTGATTCATGTCCAAGTATGTTTTATAATTATTTATTTATTTTTATTGATATCTATATTACTAATAATTTCTTTTCTCTAATAAATTTATTATCGAATTAATAATTTTTTAATTTATCATAGATTTAAATTCAATTGTCTATAAACTTCCGGGTTCAATAGCTGATTAATAAATCTCTTTACACAGCTGAATAACTATATTTACTACTGAAGTATTAACATCAAAATAATTTAAATTAAATTAAATAACACATCATAGCATAAATCATTGTTTTTATAGAAAAATAAAATAAAAAAAAAATAAAAAACACATAATAACGGGATAATAATTGCCATATACAAGTTGTCAAGGGATTACTGTGAGAATTAATTGTCACATTTATTCATAATCTTAAAAAGATTTGTGAAAAAATTAACCTTTAGATTACAAATTTATTACAATAATCGTGTTAATAAATTGACACTTTACCGACCAACTTAAATTGTCAACATAATAATTTTCAAAATAATAACTAAACTCTTATTATTATTATTATTATTATTGAATAAAATTTATGTTTTAAAATGTTGATAATAATTACTTGAAAAAGTTGAATGAAAAAATGAATAATTTAATCATTTTTAAAGCTAATAATAAACGATAAAATATTGTTGTTAAATGATGGTAATTATTTTAATTGTTTAAAAAAAAAATTTATGAATTAATTGACAATTATAAAAAAAAAAACTTTTGATATTTAAAAGATATTTCAAAGTCGTATATACTTTTAAAATCGGGTCATGGAAGGCAGCTGGTATGTATACTTGCCAACGAACCCGTTTACTCGTACATCATACCCGTCTTAGATGAACTTTAAGATCCAGTTGTACCGGCTACAAAGACTGTACATGAGAAGGTGCAATTTATAGAGAGAAATAAACATTAACCTCGTACTTATAATCGATTAAAGTTCATTTTTTAAACTACAATCATCATCCCTCTTTTATCCTTTTTATTTTTAATTTTTTATAATTTTAATAATATCGTATTTTGTTGTAGTCATAAAATTTGCATTTCAATATCATAAATATATATACATACAGTTTAAATTATCAATATAATATTAAACAACGAAGATTTCACTGTTGATTTTATCCGTTAAACAAGGCCAAAGTAGGTGTGGGGAAATAAAAAATAAAGAGTTTCTTATCGTTTACGAAAATCAGCGAAAAAAAAAATATTAATTATTATTTATTATAAAACTTCTAATATTTATCAACTAAATGTTTCTTTAAAAGAAAAAAGCTGTTATTAAATAAATTGAAATGTTAATAGTGTTATTCATAATTTATAGGCTGTGCACATTGTCCAGGTGGTTACTGTTGGACATCAAATAAATGTCAAAAAACTGATCAAAAATCAACGTGTCATCCACAGTGTCTTGGTGAATGTTTTGGTCCAAATGATACAGATTGTTATACTTGTAAAAATTATGAAATTAATAAAAAATGTGTAGAAAAATGTCCAGATAATTAGTAAGTATTTATTATTATTTTATGTAACTTTTTTCAATAGCAACAAATATATGTATATTAAATATCAATTTTTTTTTTTTTTTCATAGTTACACATATTTATCAAGACGTTGTCTTACAAAAGACGAATGTTTAGAAATAAATAATAACGATGGAAAAAAAACTGATGAGGATAAAAAATGGAGACCTTTCAAAAAATCATGTATATCTCAGTGTCCAGATAGATGGGAAGATGCTATTAATGAAAAAAATGAAAAAACATGCCGTGAATGTGTTGGCAATTGTCGTAAAATAATACAGGGTGCATTGATACGTCATATATCAGATGCACAAAAATTTCGTGGGACAACAGTTGTTAATGGTGCACTTGAATTTCAAATACGTAATGCTAATCCAAATATAATAAATGAATTAACTGAGGCATTTGG
Source organism: Aphidius colemani (assembly GCA_030523065.1). NCBI lineage: Eukaryota > Metazoa > Arthropoda > Insecta > Hymenoptera > Braconidae > Aphidius > Aphidius colemani. The sequence goes on along the minus strand of JAPYYR010000280.1, from coordinate 23,260 downwards.
TACAATTGAAGAAATAACAGAATATCTTAAAGTAACACATTCATCATCAATAACAACATTGAGTTTTTTTAAAAAATTAAAATTGATAAAAGGTACAAAATTAGATATTAATAATGCAAGTTTAGTTGTACTTGATAATCCAAATTTATCAAGTTTATTTTCCGATAATCAAACAATTGAAATACGTGCTGGTAGATTTTTTTTTCATTATAATCCAAAATTATGTCTATCAAAAATTCAAGCACTTGGTTATAAATCAAAAATGGGAAAATTTACAGAAATGGAAGTACAACCAGAATCAAATGGTGAAAAAATTGCATGTGATATTGTTAATATTAAAATAACAACAGACAATACAATGTCAAATTCAACAGATATTGTATGGGATGTTTATCAACCAAGTGAAGGACAAAGTTTATTAAGTTATTTATTAAATTATATACAAACAGATAGTCCAACAATATCATATGAAGTCAACTCATGTGGTAATAATAATACATGGAATGTCATTGATATTGATATATCAAAACAACATGGTACATTAAATAAAATAACTAAAAAAATTGTTAATTTAAAACCATGGACAAGATATGCTGTTTATGTTAAAACATTATCAACAAGAAATAATAATTCATTACCAAGTCCAACTGGACAATCAGAAATAATATATTTTCGTACAAAACCATCACGTCCATCACCACCAATAAATGTCATATCATTTTCACCAAATTCAAATGAAATTGTTATACAATGGGAACCGCCATTAGTACCAAATGGACCAATTGGTTCTTATTTGATTCAAGGTGCTTATTTAGATGAAGATGTTGATACAATATCAAAACGTGATTATTGTTTATATGAGCCATCAGACAAAGAAAGTGATATGCTATATGATAATTTACCGTTAACGAAATTACAATCACTACTACCATCATTGTCATCATCAACAACAACAAGTGGTGATAATAATAATAATAATAATAATAATAATAATAAAGAAAATTGTTGTAAAGATACAAATCAACCAAGTAACATTGTAATATCAAAAAGTATTGATATTAATTGTTTTAAAAATGGCACATTAGCAACAACATTAATTGGTGGTACTGAATATTGTGGTGAAAAAGAAAATTTTTATATAAATCCATGGCTAAAGAATTCGTCAATAGATAATAAAAAAATAATTGATACAAAAATTAAAGATACATTAAAAAAAGGTGAAACAATGAAATTATTAGAACGTATTATTATTGATAATGTTAGTAGTACACATTCATCAACAATAATTAGTAATTTAAAACATTCATCAACATATGTATTTTCAATAACAGCATGTGGTGTACAATATGATAAAAATAATGATGAATATAATATGTGTTCAATGTGGCAATATACACATGCTAAAACAAAAAAAATAATTGATGCTGATAATATTAATAATATTGATACAAAAGTTATATCTGATACACATACAATTGTTTATTGGAGTAAACCAATTGATCCAAATGGTATTATTGTTGCATATGTCATTGAATATATTAATAAAAATATTGAAAAAGCTAAAAAATTAACAGCATGTATATCTGGTAATGTAACACAATATAATTTGTATCATTTAAATCCAGGTACATATTATATTAGAGTTAAATCAATGACAATTGGTGGTCATGGTAAATGGTCACATCAACATGAATTTACAACTGGTCCAAAAGTAAATAATTATGAATTTTTAATTGGTATATTTGCTTTAATTGTATTTACAATATGTTTTATATTGTCATATAAATTATATGAAAGTTATAGAAAAAAAAAATTAACTGAACGTCTTATTGCAACAGTTAATCCAGATTATATTGAAACCCAATATTTACGTGATCATTGGGAAATTGATAGATCAAAAATTAAAATAACTGGTAATATTGGTATGGGACATTTTGGTATGGTTTATCATGGTATTTTAAATGATAATATTAAAGTTGCTATTAAAACAATACCAGAGCCATGTACAGATAAAAGTAAAAATTTATTTTTAAATGAAGCATCAGTTATGAAAAAATTTTCAACTCATCATCTTGTTAAATTAATTGGTGTTGTATCAGATGGTACACCACCATATGTTGTTATGGAATTAATGGAACAGGGTGATTTAAAAAATTATTTACGTCGTGTACGTCAAACACCAAAGAGACCAAATAAATTGAGACTTGTTAGAATGGCCGGTGAAATATCTGATGGTATGGCATATTTAGAAGCACATAAATATGTACATCGTGATTTAGCAGCAAGGAATTGTATGATATCACAAAATCTTGTTGTTAAAATTGGTGATTTTGGATTAGCAAGAGATATTTATGAGACTGATTATTATAAAGTTGGTAATGATAAATCATTACCAATACGTTGGATGTCACCAGAAAATTTATCTGATGGTGTATTTTCATCATATTCAGATGTATGGTCATTTGGTATTGTTATTTATGAATTACAATCAATGGCTGCATTACCATATCAAGGAATGAGTCATGAAGAAGTTATGAGTTATATATTACGTCATGGTAAAATACAGCCATGTTTAATTGAAGATAATCCATGTGAAGTACTTGAAAGTATACAAGAAAGATGTTTCAGTTGGAATCCAACAGATAGACCATCATTTGTTGAAATTGTTGCTGAATTAGAATCATATTTAGAGCAAGATTTTTGTGATAAATCATTTTATCATTCAGAGGAAGGCGTTAAGGTACGTAATGCTGGTGTTAAAAAATTTTATTTACCACCAGCACAGGTACGTTTTCATTGGGGTAATGAAACAGCAAGATGGGTACGTGATATACAAGATAATATTGCATTACTTGATCAGGCTAAACCGGGTACAAGTAGAGTTGGTATATTTAAAAATGGCTTTCAACAAATTAGTAATATACCTCCATTGGAAGATGTTCCACTCGACAGATGATCTTGATAAATTTTTACTTTTTTTTTTTTGTATTTTATTTCATCTATTAAATCATCATCATCACTTATTTTTTTTTATTCATCATCATCATCATCATCATCATCATCATCATGTACAAAGAAATAATCTCAGGGCTTTCCGTTTTTTTATTTTATTTTATCGTGAAAATATTTATTGTTTATTTTAAAATTAAAACAAATGAAATAGAAAAAATATGAAATTAAAATTCATAATCATGCAGGTCTATATTTATCTTTGTGCTTTAACGTAATTAGATTTTATAAAGTGGCGTTCAAGTATACGATTTTAATGTAGGGTGCTGTAACTATATTAATACTAAACCATCCAACGATTAGTTATGAAATAGAGCAATAGTTTATTTTTATTATATCTCACATTAATAATATTTTTTTTATTTCATTTTGTCAAAGCATGATATTCATTTGAATTTATTAATTTATACAACTCTTCATTCCAAAAAAAGAAAAAAAAAAAAAAATAGGCCAATTTGATAAAACGAAATTTCCTATTCTTTATTTATTTTTTTATTATCAAACACGAAGAAAAAAAAATAGTCTAAAAACGGAATTCAGATAACAAAAATTTTATTTTATCAGCACAAAAATACCTCATTTTGATGTGCATTTTTGTTTATTTATTTAGCTTTTTTTTACATATAATAATTGATTGTAAAATCTTTATTTTTTCGGTCAATAATTTTTGATAAAACGCACGTCAATATAATAGAAATAATATGAAATCCGAAGTAAAATGCAATAAGTAAATTTATGATACGGTCATTTGTGTTCGCTCTTTATTATTATTAATATTATAATTTTATTGTTATCATATATATATATTTAAATTTTTTTTTACTATTATTAATTTAAGTTATTTTGAGAAAATCATTAGTATTCATTTATTATAACTTGTTAATATTAATATTCGTTTATTTATCTCATTTATCTCAATTATTCTTCTATAAAATGATGAGAAAAAAAAATAAAACAAAATAGTTCCTCTATTTTTAGTGATTTTGTTTCTTATAAAAGTGTATGGACTAACAAAAACCAGTTGGTAATATTTTGGTCAATTGATTATAATAATTTTTGTTTAGAAGAAATAAAAAATTATATATTTATAAAAAATTAAAATACAAAAGAAAAAAAAAGAAAAAAACAAATCAAGAAAAAGCTTTCAAGTGCTGATAAACTTTTTAATCATTATTTTAAATACTACTGTTATTAAAAAGAACTGAATAGCAAAAAAAAAATAAAATAAAATAGCTAACCAGAGGCCCAATAGTCAGGAATAAAAAATGAAATAAAATATATGTTATGAAAAAACGTCTAGTCATATTTAATTGAATGACAAAACGTCAGTATCATAAATTCACATTAAAAAAAAAAAGCAAAACTAATATGAATAATAAAAAATTCATTTTTTTTTTTTCAATAAATTTTTCAAGTAATTAATAATGACGATAAATTTTTAATGAATAACTCAAATATATATGCACAAAGTATAGTAACATAATTAATTTAGAATATATAAGCTTTATTATTTTAGACCTAAATTTTATATATAAAAAAAAATATATATATATAAAATGTATATATTTAAACAATAACAAGTCGAATGAGGATAAGTCTTAGGTTTAAAAGACGACCACTTGGTGCCTTAAGGCAGGAAGTCGGACGTATTTTCTTCCATGGAACTGAATTAATAAAAAAAAAAATTAAATTAACTATCTATGTTTTCATAAAAAATTAACATCGAGTTACTAATTAAAAAAAAAAAAAAAAAAAAAATTATATCTAGATTTAAAGAAATAAATTCTTATATTGTTTTGATAAATTTTCTAACTATTTATAATTATTATCGTCACGATTACCTGCCGTTACATATCAATGATCTTTTACTGAGCTGATTATTTCCCACACTTTAGCACGAATAATAAATGTTTTACTTTTTAATTTAAAAATTTTAATATAAGTTGAAAGATATATATTAACAAAAATTAATTATAAAAAAATTATCTGTATTGCGCACAAGATTTAATGAAAGTTATATAAATTAAGAAAAATTTAGTTGTCTTTTTAAAATTTACGTGTTTTTTTAAATGAAATATTATGAATTGTGCTTTATTTTTATGTAAAAGATATTATTTTTTTAAAATTTAATAACGACTTGAGAATATTGACAATTAATTCGATATAAATAAGCACGCTACTTCTCTATCGAACAAATAGTTAAGTCAAGCACTATATAGTTATTAAAAAAAAAAAGTAAAAAACAATGAAATAAAAAAATATTAAATAATTCGAAAATATATATATATACAAATAAATATAATAATAATAACAAAAAACAAACGAACCAAGAAGTAAAAAAAAAAATTAAGTAGGCAAATGTGGAGAATTACGTTATAATAATTAATTTGTTTTGAAACAAAACAAAAAGTAATAATAATAATAATGACAAAATTATTATTTTTTGTCATCAACTCTCGTACCTCACTCTGTAATTAATTGATTGCGTTAGTGTATTGTATATATGGTGTAAAAAAAAAAAATAAGAAAAAACTTTGCTGTATTTTTTTCTCGCAGCAGATCTCACCAAATCAAAAAAATAAAAAAGCAGAGATCACGTGAGACTAATTATGTTTAATAATAAAAAACGACAAATTAAGAAAAAAAAAAGAAAAAAGTAACGTAAAAGACTGCTCGAGAAATTCAAACAAAAGTTTAATTCCTAATAAAAAAAAAAAAAAAAAAAATCCTGCCATACCGTGTCTTCCAAGACAGAGACAATGAAAAAAAAAAAGAAAATAAAAAAAAAATTGTATGCTAGTTTAGTATTTAATCCGTAAGTTAAATTATTTTAAAAAATCCATTGGAATCCATATTGTGTAATCAGTGGAAAAGAGATGAAAAAAATAATCAAAATTACCGGAAATTCTAACGGCGATTATTGAATTACTCGTGAACAAGTTTTAAAATTATTGAAAAAAATTATATTTCCACGATTTCTCTTTTCCACTTCCATAACACCACATACATTACACTAATTTAGTATTGCCGTTGAGTATTACAACTAGTCACATAGGCCAAAAGTTTGTTACTCTCAGAATTTTTGTTTTTCTCGTCTTTTTTTTCCAGTTTTTTTTGTAACAAAGAGAATATTTGAACATTAATAATAAAAAAAAAACTTTAAAAATCAATAAAGTGTTTGTAATTTATTATAATTATTATTAATAATTAATTATCCCTAAGAAATTGTGAGCTACAAGTTATTCAAGTGTAAAAAAAATTGTATTATTTTCGAGTGACAATTTGCTTGTTCCTAATTTTTAAATGACAGTCGTATTACTTCACCCACGTGAGTATATTTATCATCATGTGAAGTATAAATTCTTTTATTCAATAACCGGTGAACTAAATCCAAAAACTTTCATTACATTAAATTATTTATTTTTGTATGAATTTTTGTGATAAAAATTCTCGAATACTAATAATTATTTAGCATGATTCAACATCAATGAATGTATGAAAAATTTTATACATTTTTATTTCAATGATTCAACACAAAGAAAGGTAGTTTCACCTTCAAAATTTTATTTATCTTATGTAGAATAAAATCATGGCTACTTTGGCTAACTATTTAACACTATTATTATTATATTATTTTTATTGACAATTAATATTACTGTGAATGACTTTGTCAAACAACAAAAAGACAAAGAGAGAGAGAGAGAGAGATGAGAACAAAAAAAAATCAACGTCACGATTAATAATAATTATTGTTTAACAATCCAAGAGTGACAGTGAGTCCTTGAATGCTTTTGTCGCACCAGTGAACGTGAATAAATCATTCAGTTTTTCTCATCTAGACATCCACTGTACGTGAAGGTATGTACTATTTACATAGACTAAATTCAAATTGTTTTTAATATTTTTTTTTCTCTTTCAGGGTTATTGTGCATACTATAAATCAAGTGAATGAAAATAAATGAATGAAAATATTATTCGAAAAGCCATTTGAATATTTTTTTAAAAATTAATTAAATTATAGATTTTACTTGATTGTAAATTATTTTTTTTCAACCAATGAATCAAATTAAGATAGTAAAATTACGATAATACTTTAAATAAATGTTAAAAATAGATAGAGATTTTTTTTTCAATGTAAAATTTTCATTAATAATAATTAAGCTTTAGTGAAAACAAAAAAATTAATTTACCTGTTAAAATTTTAATTTTAGTTTTAAATAATAACTTGAATAATTACACGTTGTATTTACACAAATATAATAACTAAAAAAATATTTTTCACAGATAAAAGAAAGGAGAGAATAATATACATTGAGAAGAGATATAATTCGCGAGTTTGCACATACACACGTTGATACTTTGACTAACGAATTTTGTGTTCCACGTGCGTAAAAACTGTATGAATAATTTAACATATTCAAGTGCGCTGTTGTTTAGTTCTTTTTAGTGCTATATAAAATAAATAAAATAAATAAAACGGGGTCACTCGCACTGGACATTTTTATACCAGTCAGTGGCAAACATGCTACTCTGTCTCTTCATCGTGACACATCTCATTGCTGGTGTTTTGCTACATAGTTGCAACCATGAACACAAAGATGGTGAGTCATGAATTTATAAATTAAAGGGTCAGTTGATGATTGCGCTCCAAATAAATCTCAACTATATTTATATATTAACTACAATTCATTGCCATCGCTTATTGTTGTCATATTTATCGTTTATAAAATGTTGTAAAATGTTATTGTACTATTTTAATTTCAATTTTTATGCCATGTTTTATTTTTTCTTAAATTGTGAAAACTATTGTCAAGATTTAAATTATACGTGTACTTAAAATTGCTCAATTTTATAATGTCATTGTACTGAATTTTATGATTGTTTCTAATAGAAGTTATATTTTATATTTTGCAGAATTTGATGATGTACAGATTGGTGTTGTTATTTCACCAGTAATGTCAAATAATATGATACGCGAAATTGGTATTTACTGGAAAAATCCAAATATTAAAATTGGTGATAGTGTTGGTCTTTATAATAAAGATCCAAATTTTGATAATGTATTACCAATATTTAAATTTACACCAGATATACAACATGGTTTTAGAAAAACTGGTATAAGTGCTGATTTTATACCAACATCAAAATTATCATTTTCTAAAACATGTTTAGGCTAGTACTATTTTTTTTAATTTTAATTGTTATTATTTAATGTTTTATTTATTATTTATGTTGTTTAATTATTTAGGGTATTATGTAGCTTGGATAAGAGATGATATTGTAAAAAAAACAAATTGTTTATCAACAAATCCAAGCTGGATGGGTGATCGTAGAAAAAAACTTGAACATTTAAAAATGAGAGATATTTTTTTACCCGGTACTCATGATTCAGCAGCTTATGCAAAACATAAAAATTCACAACTTGAACTTATTGTTGATAAATATACAATAACACAGGTAATAAATAATTTTATATAAAAAAAAAACATCTATATATATTTTTCAAGCTGTTATGTAATTTCTACTTGTGTTATGACATTTTTTTGTTACGTCAATTTTCATAGGTCAAATGTCTTTTGATAACAAATGCTAATATTTTATTTTCTCACTAAGCTAAACTCAATATTATTAATTTTATTCAAGGATGAAGATGTTCTTGCACAACTTATTTATGGAGCACGATATCTGGACATTCGCATTGGTAGATATCCAAATCATGAGCATACTTTTTGGGGTAATCATGGACCATTTAGAATTGTACCATTAAAAACAGTTATAAATGCTGTTAAATTTTTTCTTGATAAAACAGATGAAATTATAATTTTTGATGTACAAGAATTTCCGGTTGGTGAGTTGAAAAAAAAAATTTATATATAATGTATAAAATTATCTGATTTAAAAAAAAATTAATAATAGGTTTCAAGACAATGGCAGCACATTATGAACTAACTGATTATTTAGAGAAAGAATTTGCTCATTATTTATTACCACGTCCGGCAAATGGTTGGAAAATAACACTTGAAGATATATGGAATTCTAATCGTAGATTAATAATTGGCTATGATTATGCAAGTGTTGTTGCATCAAGAACATGTGTGTGGCCTCAAGTTGGACATCAGTGGGGCAATGTCAGAACAATTGGGGCACTTTATAAACATCTTAACAAAGTTGAAACTCAAGCTGCTGAAGAGTCCTTCAATCCGTATGTATAAATAAAATAAATTGCAATTATATCTCGCTTGACATATATTTATGTCACACAAATTAGTGTCAAATGAATTTATAAAAAAAAAAAAACTAAACCGATATCATATAGGGCACTGATTAATATCAAATATTATTATATTTTTTTAAATTTTTTTTACTATTAGAAATCCTTCATCACAACCACGAGCAGCAATGGCACAACTAACACCAACAACATTTGATGTTATATTCGATCGACTTGGTGGTCTTAGAAAAATGGCTGAAAATGTTGACATTAATATTACAGAATGGTACAATGAAGAATGGCAACATACAGCAAATGTTGTTGCTGTTGATTTTATAAAAGCTACAGGAATTGTCGAGACAGCCATTGAATGGAATGACAAACGAGCTGCCGGTTGCTGACCTTTTAATACCGTCCAATTGTCCATTATTTATTATTATTATTATTTTTTTTTCAAGTGTTACAATAAATAATTAAATAATTTTTGAATGTAGACAAGTTATTTGTAATTTTTATAAATAATTATTTAACTATTTTATGAATAATAAAAAATTATAAATAAACAATAATTGGAGGACAATTTTAAAAATTAAAAACAAGAGTGATATATCGATTTTAAAATGCATCATGATCGTGGCTTCCGGCCGGATGAAGATTCAAGGTATAATGAATTTTGCATGATTATCATCAAAATAAAAAATAAATAAAAAAAAACACATTGAATAGGGTGTTTGGGACGGTTAATAAAAATAACAGACCATTAGTTTTTCAGCGAGTTAAGAATCATTAGGTTGTAAAAAAAATATAATTTAATTAAATAAATTCAACAATGTTGATGTTTATTTTATTAATTATTCCCATTACTATTGTTAATTGTAATAATTTTTATGCAAACAACGATAGACTTGGAAATATTTTATCTTGTCCACAAAATAAAATTTGTACTCATATTAATTATTGTCCTGACATTGTGTCACTTTTAAACGAGGCAATACTTCCAGTTCACAGGTAAATTTATTTCAAAAATATTAATGATTAAATAATAAAAATATATACTAAAAGATTTAGACAAGCAGTTTGTGGCTACGTTGGAATAATTCCTAAAGTCTGTTGCAATTCACCGAGGGAAACTCAAAATTTCTATCCAACTAATTTGGATTCAAAATCAGAGTGTGGAAAAAGTTTAATTAAGAGTAACATTATAACTATTGGCTCGTATCCTTTTATCGCTCGAATAGGATTTATCAGTAAGTTCATAGCATTATTAGTATATTAATTTTAAATAATCAATAATAATACTGTTGGGCAGACTTAAATAATGGCAATGTTAATTATACTTGCATCGGTACAATTATCAATGAGAGAACAATTTTAACAACTGCATCGTGTGCATTGGAAACTCATCAAGATTATATATTGTAAGTTAAAAAAAATCTAGGGAAAATTGTTATTAATAGCTAACGCAATTAAATAAATTGTTTCGTGTTATTTTAGACACTCGGTGTTACTTGGGGAATTTGATACAAACACTAATCCTGATTGTAATATAATATTTTGTGCTCATTGTACAAAATCTTATAATGTATCATTTGTTATAAAACATCCTAATTATAATCCTGAAACATTAGCTAGGAATATTGCTCTTATTCGTCTTGATGAAGCAGTTTCTTTTACTTGTGAGTAACAAATAATCGTAAGGTAAATAAAAACAATAAATAAATCATTTGTTTTTCAGTAACAATTCAACCGATTTGTTATTCAACACAACTAATAACCGTTGGAAGTTTATCACTTCTTGTTGGTTGGGGTAAAGCTTCAACTGATCGAGGGGAAATAACAAACGAACAACGAGCTTTTCCAATGGAACTTTTGCCTATTAGAGATTGTACGGAATTTGTTGATAGAGGGTATAACGTTGAAATGTGTGCGATTGGACAACAAGTACCATGTTCGAATTTCAATGGTAGTCCACTTATTCGACGTGACAATAACGCTTATGAATTGGTAACTTGTTTAATACAAATTATAAAATAATAAATAAATGTTTTAAATAACTCACTGAATTGACGATTTCTTATAGATTGGAATGTTATCACACAGCACGATTTGTAAAAACAATAAAAATTCACCATCTGTTTATGTTAATCTTCAAAAATACGTAACTTGGATCGCCAACAACTCTTGATAATAATTTTTATATAACTGTTCAATCATACATTTAATAATAGAATAAATATTTATTTGTCATACATAATTAATTATTGGTTATTTATTTTTGAATATATTAAGATATTTACCACGGGTCATTTCTTTTGCTTCTTCAAGACCCAATTTATAAGCTTCATCATGTAATTTTTTAACTTCAGCAATTAAATTTGTTACTGTCATGTTACCAAGTTCTAAAATAATAATATTTTTATTAATATTAGAATACTTAAATTATGAGTATTATGATTAATAACTTACGATGAAGTTGATTAATATCATCAACAGTGTGGGTATGTGTCCATGGTGCTTGATCAGACGCTGGTAAATTTTGGGCAATATAGCCATTCACACCTGGAACTTGATTATTTATTATTAATATGAAACAAATTGAATAATTTAATACTTTTAAAATATAAACTCACTTTGTTCCGGCCATAGGTCGGGTGAGGCTCGATCTAATTTCTCAAAACTCATCAGACTGTCTTCCTCACACATCAATTCTAAAATACATTAACAATCAAAAGTAAATACGTAACCTCAAATATTTATTGATTTTTACCAATGACAATAATAATATCATTTGAAATTAATAATTAACATCAAGTAACTAAATTAATAGTTGGAAAAATTAATTTTATTATTATATAATTATTTTTACGTATTGATATTTATAAATTTTAATAATATTCATTTACCTGTCTGATCATCATCAGGATTATTTGCCGCCATTTTGATTGCGCGCCTTTGATTTTTGAAGTATCGCCCTCTAAGTTTTATATAGTACCAATATTAAGGTGCATTTTCATTTTAACAATTAATCGACGACAATAAATATGGCGGTATTATTTGTTATTATAACCTTATAAAGTTATAATACAACAATACCAACAATAAATAAATGCCACCAAATTAATTTTATATCAAAATACACACAAAATCATTGATCAAGCCTAGAAGTCGTGGGGTTTAAATTTATAGCCAAGGTATTATTTTTTGTTACTAATAAATTGATAAATCAATTTTTGCTTTGTTTATTTTTTTATTTATTGTTTAACATAATAATATTTATTATTTTTATTTTACAGCACCACTTGATTTACAATAAAATATTTTTAATGAAAAATGGAGCTAATTTATTGTTCAGTTTGTACATTAACTTTTTCTGCTGATAATGTTCGTAGTGTTCATAAACACTTGAATCGTAATGGACATTTTAAAAAAATGACTGCTCAAAACATAACTGATATTCAAGAAACAATATATAAAATTGATGGCTATTCAATTACAGTAACATCATTACCATATTTTGTAGACGAAGAATTTATAACAAATTATTTTCCTCATAAAAATGAAATTAAAAGTGTTGAATATGCAAATGCTTCTGCCAAAATAAATTTCAAACAAACGTTAGTATAAAATAAAAAACAAACTCAATTGTTTATGTATAAAATAAATGATATTTTATTGTATTTTTTTTCAGATCTTGTGTTGAATTTTTACTACAAACAACATCAGAATATTGTTGGAATGGAAAAAAATTCATCTGGAATTTGAAACCAGTAATACATGGAAAATACATTGATAATTATGTTAAAAAATTAAAAAAGTTAAAAAACAATATTCCAATATTCAAAGAGCCAATAGCATCACAATCAAATATCAAAAATAATAATAAAACTCCAAAAACAGATAAACAAAAGCTAAAAAAAGTATCAGGTTCAACATTTACAAAGCAGTTGAATAATTTATTACGTATGATTCAGCCAAATGAAGCTCTGTTGTTCACTAGAATCAACATGATTCGTCAAGATATTGTTGAAATTTTAAAATCAACACATCCAATTGATAGCACAAATGTTATACCATTTGGTTCATCAGTAAGTGGTCTTGCAACAATTGATAGTAACATTGACCTATCATTAGAAATCAATGAAACAAATATTAAATTAATTGTTCATAAAATCATTGATCTACTTGATGATAATCCTCAAATTATTGATAGTATAACGTCAAATGCTGTTGCAAAAATACCAGTGATTCAATTTTATCATATGCCAACAAAATCAAATGTTGACTTGTCGTTTAATAATAGAACTGAACGAGACAATGCTAACATGATAAAATTTTGTGTTAGCCTAGACTCTAGAATAAAAACTTTATATCTCATTGTAAAATATTGGGGAAAAAAATTAAGTTTAACTGGTAGTGTTAGTACAGTTGATAGTTATTTTGTTTTTATGATGGTTGTATTTTATGTTCAACAAGCTGGTGTATCGTTGCTACCACATTTTTCACTTATTAAAAATTTATATTCCAATTGGTCATATAATCCACGTTTTGTTGAAACAAGTAGAAATTGTCAAATGAAAATGATTGATTTATTAGCTGGATTTTTTGAATATTATTCGAAATTTAAGTTTTCAGCAAATGTCATTTGTCCAATCAATGCAACTGCTGTACGTAGACGACAGTTTAGTACTGATAATGTTGAATTGAAATATAAACTAGAATTAACTACAGCTTGTATATTGGATCCATTGCAAGATGATACACTCGTCGAGTGTAATTGGTCGAAAAAAAAATTAAAATCATTTTCTGCTGCTTGTGAAGAAGCTTTCAATAAAATTCAACAATCAAGGTCACCAGAAAGCGATAAATTTTTACATTTTCGTAAATTTTTTACCAAAAAAACTTATGATTCACTTAGACGAACAAAAAAAGCTAAAAGTTAATCCAGTTAAACATATTGCATGTCATGTTTTTATTCATTTTACATTTAATATAAACAAAAAAATTATTGTTATAAAATTATGTTCATTCAAAAGAACATAATGAAATTAGTAATTGAACAAATAATTTTTTATTTCATTTGAATCTATTTTTAATCAAATTTGCAAGATAGTTTTGCAGTTTTATAAATGTCTGTTTTTATAAATGATAATATAGAAATATTTTATAAAAATAATTGAACTAACAAGTCGAAAATAAAATAAATATTTAAAACTCATTATTAATGTATTGTTTAATTTTATTTTCTAAAATTATTTTTTAATTTTTAAGTCTACAGTAATATCAAGGTCTTTCCAATTGATAAATATGTTCAATTATGTTCTTGACTTTCGACCTAGCTCAAAATATTTATAGATTAATACCATGACAACGTTAAGGGATGCTTTTAACCCGGGCAGTTGACGTAAATCAAAGTGCGCACGTCAAATGCATCCCTTAAAAAAATTCTAAAATTAATAAAAAAAAAAAAATATAAATGAAATAATTCATTAGTTTATGGGATGGATGATCGTACTTCAGATGTTGTATTATGTGTGTTTATTATCCAGAGTTGAATAAATTTGCTTAGACTTGGATACTAAAATTTGAGGAGATTAAAAAAAAAATAATATTCACCTGTTGAACCAAAGATTCAAACAAAAAGGTATGTTTTAAAGATAAAATAAATTACTTGTTAATAAAAATTTCTTTAATATTTTTTTCATTCATAAAAACTCATGTATTTAATGAATTAATTTACTGATAAAAATTGCCAGGATATATTTACTTTTTTTAGGATAAAAATGGATGATTTTATTCGAAGATTTCATGGACGTACTGTTGAAGTAACACCACTTGATGATTTTGTAACTCCAAAATTGATTGAAGATTATTTTTCTCAATACGGTGCAATAGAAAAAGTTAAATTTGAAGATGACTGTGCTGTAGTAACATTTCAAAACAAGTATGATGATAATAACAAACAATAATTATTTAATGACAATTAAATAATTAATATCTAATTTTTTCTTTCTTATTTTAGATTTCGTGTGGATAATTTACTTAAAATAAACGATCGATTTGAATATTCATGGGGCAAACATACGTATTATTGGAACATTGAAAGACAAACATTTTTCAATTACATAAAAACATATCAAGCTATAATACTGACAAATTTAATTTTTTCACTTTTATTGATTTTAAATGTTTGTTTGATATCAAATAAATTTAAAACTCCTCAGTGGATAAAATATTTTTTAATATACATTATAGATTATCAGTTTGATTTTATTGTTATTGATTTTATTATTTTATTTACATTTGGATTAAATCGTGCTTTAATGTATCAAAAATTTATCAAGCCATATATGTATGTGGTGTTTATTATTTTATTAAAATTAATATCAACTGATATAACACTTGTGGAATATTTTGTCATAACAACTTTCGTGATATTAGTTGCTTATGTATTTGAATATACAGATGAGGAAGAACGAATGAAAAATATTTATTGGGGATTTGTACGTTCAATTACGAGAAAATTAAATGTATTTAGTTTTGATATTTTATATGACAATGACAATAGACAAAATGAAAAAATTGAAAGAAATAAAATAACACGAAATGGAGAATGGATTAATGAACTTGAAAAATTATATTTATCAAGGGGTTTTGTCATTAATGGTATAATAATGTATGTACAATTTGCATTACATAAAAAATATTTTGTTGAACATCAGATTATGGAAGGTATTATTATCATTCATACAGCATTTAGCTTTCAACTCGGATCGTTTGAAAATGATGGTTTTACTTTTATTACTTTAAATAATTTATTACTTCTTGCTTTTACATTTTTTTTTCCATTTGCTAGAGAATATAGTTTTAAAACTACTAAATTACAACTTATAACGATTGTTGAAATGGGTCTTTGTAGAATATTTTGTTAAATACATATTTTTTAATGTTTAAAATTAATTTTTATTTAAAAAAAAAGTGTTAAATGTTATTTTCAATGTTCAAATTCGATCATGAAAAATATAGCTCAAAAATATTTAATAAATAACATACATGTATCTAAATTTTATAAGTTATTATATTTTAAAAAATTTTATCAAAATTATAATTACATGTCAAAATGAGCCATGAAAAATCAGCTCAAATATATATTTAATGTTAAAAGAATACAAGTGTGTTAAAGATAAATAATAATAATGATCAAATCAAGGTAAAAATTAACAACCGTGACAAATATGCCTGCAAATTGTTGTAAAAAAAAGACAATATAATACGTTTTCTCTTATATATATTTATGTGATTTTAATGTCATATCCGAGATTCTCACTGTTATTGTGTCCAAAAAAATAATTAAAAATAAATAATTCATGGCTGTAAAAATTATATTATCCAAAATTATTTTTTTTACATGAAAAAACCAGCAAAAATTGATTTATTATATTATTTACAATTTAAAAAAAAAATTATTTATTACTAAAAGAAAAATAAAAACAAAAGATAATAATGTTAATAGATAATAACAATTAAATTTAAAAAATACATTATTATTTTAGAAGCAAAAATTGGTAAATTATTAAAAAATTAACTAAAAATATTTTCCATTAGAATTTCCATTTCAATAACCTTGAGATAAATGCATGAAATCAATTTCTTATCGCAAATTATAATTTATATAAAGCCATAAAAATCATACTAAAACAAAAAAGATTAGCTCAGTTTAATAGTAAACATAGAAATGCCTCGTTAATATTTCTTTTTTTTTTATTGATTTGAACATGATTTTTAAAAAACTTTGAGTTTATTTCTATAGTTGATTTTATTGCACGTATTTCTGCAAACATTTGCAATTTTTTAAGAATGAATATTTATAAAGTTTCTATTTTTTTATTATTCGGAATTGAAAATATTATTCTAATTAAATGTAATATTAATTATAAAAAACAAAAAACAAATTAACATTATTAAAATATTGTTTCATTTTTCAGCAACTAATATAACTGAACATCCAAAGATAAATATAACTGAACATCCAAAGTGGCAGACAATTGATCATGACAAATGTGGAATATCAAATGCTGATAGAATAATTGGTGGTAAAAATGCATCATTAGGAATGTATCCTTGGATAGTACGTATTGGTTACACTTCTACTGGAAAACCATTGGAAAAAAAAGAACCAAGTTATAGATGTGGTGGTACTTTGATCAACAAACTTTATGTTGTTACAGCAGCTCATTGTGTCTCCCTATTACCAGAAGGGTAAACTTGTTTAAGCTCTATTTTTTATTGTTTTAATTAATTCATTTAAAATTAAAAATATATTATTGTTATTATTTGTTGAAACAAGATTTGAAGTTACTTCAATTAGAGTTGGTGAATACAACACCGAGACAGATCCAGATTGTTATCAAAATTTTTGTGCAGAAAGAACTCAAGATTTTTCACCAGTTTCAATAATTGTACATGAAAATTACAACAAGCCACCATTTAAAAATGACATTGCAATTATTAGATTGAATCGAAATGTAACATTTAATGGTAAAATTTATTTACTATCTAAATTTAATTGTATGTATTATATTTTTTTAAATTTTGTAATTTAATTTCTACAGCTTTTGTTATGCCAATATGTTTACCAAGTGGTGAAATACTTGATAGAAATTATACTGGACATACTTCTGAAGTTGCAGGATGGGGAATCTATGATATAAGTAAACAAATAAATAAAAATATCCATCGATATTTATTAATGATGATGTTAATGATTTTGATATAGGTAATCCAAAATCAAGTACAATACTTCAAACAATTAAATTACCAATAGTTGAGCCAGATAGTTGTATAAGTGCATTTAGAAAACATGCAGATATTGGAATTGAACAAATGTGTGTTGGTGGTGTCAAGGGTGAAGACTCATGTGGTGGTGATAGTGGTGGTCCTCTAATGAAAATTGAATCTACAATTGGACCACCAAAATATTATTTTATTGGAATTGTATCATTTGGTGCTAAGCATTGTGGTAAAACTGCAACACCTGCTGTATATTCAAGAATTTCATTTTACATGGATTGGATACTTGATCACATTGAGTTGTAAAAAAATAAATTTAATTTAAATTGTTTTTAATATTCTTATGAAGAGATGTGTATAAATAAAAAAAATTTATCTTCAAAAATTCGTTGCAAATTATTATTTAAATTTCAAACGAAAATAATCTTAATTTGATTAACAATTTTATTATTTATTTATAATTTTTAAGGGTGTAAATTTAAAATTAAAACAATGACCTAAATAAAAATCCATACAATGTATGATAGAATGATTTTATTTAACATTAGAAAGGACCGGTATATGGAATTCAACAAAGTAGGGATATCCTTCCCATATAAAACATAAATTTGTAAGAATACTTTACAGTTTTATACGGAATTTAAAACGAACAAGTTTATTATATTTAAATTTATGTGAATTATTTAGTTTATTAAGTAAATTAACGATGAAAAAAAATTATTATCATTAAATTATTAGGCTGAAAAACAAAGGCCAAAGTTGTTTTTTTAAAACAAAAAAACACAAGAACATTGTTTATTTATTTTTCATCATTTCCTTTGTATTTTGATTTTAATTTTAATTATTTTTTTTCTTTATTAAATAGTGTGATTGATATAAAATTATATCTGTGTTGTGATAAAAAATTTATTCATTTTTGAAAAATGAATTTTATTAAAAATGCATTTTTAATAATAATGTTTTGGTTGACCCTTCAAGATGTTAAATCACTTGAAAAAGTATCATCTAATACTGATCCTGATTTTATAACGCGTAAGGATTATCAATGAAATGAATTAAAATATTACAAAAATACATAATTAATTTTAATAATCAATAATAAAATATTTATTGTATCAAAATTTACAAATGAATTTAAATTATTATCATCGAATAATTTAATTTCATTTGAGAAAGTTTTGATAAAAACCTTTGTGTTTGAAAATATATGTTTAGAAAAAATTATATTATGCATGTCGAGTTGAAAATCAACATGCATCATCAATGAGATTATTTCAAAATAAATGATTGCATGTATTGCAAAATATATTATCGTCAATCATAATGACTATTATGAAACAACTTGTAGTAATTTTGATAAAAGAAAAATATTAATTATTTTCAATAATTATTTAACTTATATTTAAATTATTTATTTAGCATGTATTTAGTAGATATTTAGAGTAGAATAAGACTACTACTAGTCAATGATTATAACCAGTAGATTACATATCGTTGATTATGTCATAAAGATGACGTAAATTGCCGGAGTACATAGTCCGACTTTGAGAAAGTTTGCTGAGGCAGTGAAAGCAAAAGTGAGAGCCTTCATAAACACATGTATCATTGAGAAAAAAAAATGTTGTAACTTCCCAACAGTTTTAACAATCAAATTACGAATGAGAAAAAAAATAAATAAATAAAATTCATGTGTCATGTCACGAGCTTACATAAGCGCAAGAGAAAAATGGAAGTGAAAAAAAAACTGCATTTTAACAAAAAATTATGAAACTTGTTTGTAATAAATTCTCCAAAACAATTTTTTTCAAAAAACTAAAATAAAACTTGTTTTATAATTTGTAAATTACATTGGTAAATTATTTTATTTTATTTTTTTTTCGATCGAAATAATTATTGGCAAAGATTACTTGTATAATCATATTAAAATTTGAATTTATTGTGTTGTTATTAACAACAACAACAACAGCTAATTATTATTAATAATTTATTTATAATTTTTCAGCTGAATATATACTGCCATGTTCGAGAAAAGATCCAGCAATTGATTCATGTATACAAACTGCATTTAATCATCTCAGACCATATTTAATAAATGGTAAAAATTTCTATCTAACAAATTATCTGTCTTGTAATAACTTTAAATTTATAAATAAATATATTTTTAATTTATAAATTAAAGGAATTGGTGAGCTAGATTTGCCACCAATTGAGCCACTCATAATTCCTGAATTGAAAATGCAAAATGGACAAGGAGGAGTTCGTGTTATTGCTCGTTTTTCAAATATATCAGCAATTGGACCAGGAAACTACACGATTCGTAAAGTACGTTCTGATTTAAAAACTCTTCGACTGGATCTTCATTTAAATATTCCCAGAATTGAATTACAAGGACATTATGAAGTTGCTGGAAATGTTTTAGTTTTTCCAATTCAAAGCCACGGTGATTTTTGGGCTGTTTTTGGTAAATAAATTTTCAAAAAATAATCATTTTCTTCTCTATTATTCTTATTTTAATAATAAAAAAAAATAATATTTATTTATTAATTTTTAGGTGATGTTAATTCAGTTGCAAAAGTTCAAGGTGATGATATTGTACGTGATGGTATTCATTATATGAAAATTGCACGTTTAGTTGTTGATTTTAAACTTGGTAGTTCTCGATTTAAAGTGGCTGATCATTTGAATGGCAATAATGTCATTGGTCAAGCTATGAATCAATTTTTAAATGATAATTCAAAAGAAATTATTGATTACTAAAGTACCACTTAAAGTTTGGCTTCATGATTAAAATTAAAAAAAAATATATAAAGGAACAGTATGTTCTTATTACTTGTTTTTTTTTTTTTTTTTCACTGGTAATTAGTAGATTTATTTTGATGGAATTTATATTTATTTTTTACAGTGATATACCCACCAGTTATTTCAAGTTGTTGCTAATTGTCGTGTTAATTTTATAAATATGTAAATTTTTTTTTTGTGTTTGATTATTACTGTGTGTTGTTACATAAGATATTATAATATTAAGATAATTATTAATGGGAAAGAAAATATATTAAACAATAAAATAAAAAGCCAAGATACTTGTCTATTTTTTTTATTAGTGATGCCGCGATAGAAGAGACGAGGCGTGAGACAACTCTCTCTCGCCTCGTCTCGTCTCGCAGCATCTCTTTTATTCATAAATATATATAACTAATTATTAGTAATACAACCTTCTAACTTGAATGTCTCAATAATAAAATTAAATAGATATATAAGTGAGGCTTTGAAAACCACTTTTTGGTTTTAAAATTAATTATAATTTATATTAGACTCAGTAATTTGGTTCTCTAATCAGTCAGGTGATAAAGAATTATTATTATTATTGTTTGTTTGTTATTATTAATAAATAATAACTTATTAAATTTGGGAGAAAATTAGAGTTACTCAGAAGGAATTCGGAGTAAACACGGAGAAGTTAAAGAGAAAGCCGGAGAAATATTTCTTCCAGTGTTCTATTGATTAAATTTATCTCTTATTTTCCCCAGCTAAAGAGAAAAAGGTAATAAACGTTTGCTGAAAAAAATTATTTCAACCATCGTTTGACACATGATTAGACTTTTGACTATTTTGGATTTGGACTTGATAAGACTAATTAAAAATATTAGACAAAAACGTAAAAAGTGTTATGATGGATGAGGATCGACAAATTCGATTAACATAGACACAATTTTGAACAAAAATTATAATATTAGACAGTTATCGCGGTGTTGTTGGAAGATATTGATATATTTCGTTTTATTCTATTATCTCTACGCAATTGATACTTCTGGAGTTATCAATTTTTTCGGTTGGTTTTTTTTAGAAGTCTCAATTGTGTAGAAATCCAGAGAGATTTTTTCTACCAGGGTTGCCTTTAATAAATTTTAAAAATTTATTTTTTATCAATATTTATAAATATATGAAAAAAAAATAGGAATAACGAAACGACAATTTTAGTAAGTTGTTTTTATAAAAATTTTATTGCCACACTGATGAAAAGAAAAAAAAAAATTACAGTTTTAAAAAACGTATGAATTTTTGATTATTTTTTTAAGATTGTTTTATATGAGTGACCGGAGCAGGATTTTGATCTGAACGAAAACATGAAAGAAGAAATCCTGTATACATTGCGAACAGTATTGTGATTAATAACACTAAATACATATAGACATTTAATTCTGGTGTACGGAACCGATTTTTTTTTAACCATTCAAGAACCTCATCTTCTTTATGTAAATCACCTAAAAATTAAAATGATCAAATGATACCATAAAATGCGAATTTTTAAATACTTTTTGTTTTATATTTATTTTAAAATAAAAATTCAAAAATAAAATATTAAAATATTCATTAAAATTTGACCAACAACATTTCTTTTTTCAATAAATTTCTATCAGTTTTGTTTCTGCTTTTTTTATTAAAATATAATTTAAATTTTACCTCGATAAATACTGGGAAATCTTCGACGAAAATAAACAATAGCTGGCAATTTAGTAACTCCCCATTTTCTAGCATAACGTGGATCTGCCATTTTGACAAATGTAATATCTAAATTATCAGTTTCATCATCAATTGTTTCTAATTTTTTGTGTATAATTGTACTCTCATCATCATCACGATCATCTATCAAATAAACCATTTATAAATAACAGAAAATAACTTCATAAATTAATTTTATACTTACAAAAAAATACACTTAAAAATTCATTTTCATTTAGCAATTTATCCAACATTTTTCTATTAACTTCTTCAATTTCATTTTTAATTTCAAATACATCTTGTGATGTAAGCCATTGTAGTATTTTTTCTTCATTTGTCAAATCACCATCATATACTAGTGGAATTTTTTTACGAAAGTAAACCAATGATGGTGTATTAACAATTCCATATTTTTTAGCAGCATCAGTACTTGATATTTTAACAAAATCAATACCAAATAAATCTGCTTCACCATCAATCATTTCAAGTGCTTCCATTATTTCATCACACTCTTGACAATCATCATCAACTAAAAGAAACATTTTCCATTAAACTACATCCCTTTTAATGACTGTAACAGCTTGATGTACTTACAAAAAAATACTGCAAGAAATGGTGATTCATCTAAGAGACGTTCTAGCATTCTTTCATTGACTGATTCAATTTCATCAGCTAGCTCTCTGTTATCATCATCAATAAGCCATTCCAATACTGAATCCTCATTTTGTAAATCTTGTTCAAAATATTTAATAT